>CAUYRT010076929.1:0-19637 GCA_963574885.1 Lepilemur ruficaudatus
CCTGAAATTTCTACTCCCAGGTAAAATTCTAGCTAAGAAAGAATTGAAAACATATGTCCCCATTAAACCTGTACACGAACGTTCATAGTAGCATTGTTTACGAGAGCCAAAGTGCAGACAACCCACCCATCGAACAATGGATGGATAAGCGATATGCGATTTATCCATGCACTGAAATGCTATTCGGCCATTAAAAGGAATGAAGTACTGATACATGCTACCACATGGATGAACATTAAAAACATGCAAAATTAAAGAAGTCGGATGCAAAGGCTACATATTATATCATTTACATGAAATGTCTAGAATGAGCAAATCCACAGAGACAAAATAGATTAGCTGTTGTCAGGGGTAGGGGAAAGAGAGAATGGGGAATGACTGCTAGGGGTTATGGGATTCTTTTTGGGGTGATAAAAATGTTCTGAAATTAGATAGTGGTGATTGTTGCACAAATTTGTGAATACGTTAAAAGTCACTGAATTGTGGTCATACATTAGAAGATTTAAAAATAAACTAAAATCAAAAGACTATGTACTACATGATTTCATATATATGAAGCAAAAATAATCCGTGGTGATAGAAACCACAATAATGGTGCCCTTTGGGGGTTGTGACCTTGATAAGCATGAGGTACCTTCTAGGGTGTTAGAAATGGTCTCTTTCTTTATCTGAGTAGTAATAAAGATATGTATCAGCATTTATATCTGAGATACATATGTAAAAAATTTATGTATAAATCATTGTGTTATGTATGCACTTAAGATTTGCATACTTTCCTATATGCATGTCATAACAGAATTTTTGAAACGATTCAAAGGTATCATGTCAACCGGTAAATATTGCATTTATTTATAAGGGTCACATTTTTAGGTCTTAGCACAATTATAAGTGGATACAAAAGCCAAGTTTTATTATGTGATTTATAATTTATTTTGCAAACAGGATAGTTTTATCTCTGACACACAGTGAATGCTTAATTCAAAGCAGTCACCTTCTTTCCTTCTCTCCTTTGATATTTATTTGTTTTTATACTGGAGAATGATTTGATAATGTGAGCCCACTCACAATATAAATAAATAATGTACCTTTCCACCTCTGAATTCTCTTTGCAAATGACGAAAAGATCATTGAAACGATAATATCACTGTTCAGTTTTTAAAGGGATGAAAAGTGAATAGAAAAGATAGAAATATTGTATCAGTACAAAAAATAACCTCATAAATAATGAAATTTGCTAGTCTCTGTATAGTTAACAACATCTGGAAAGTACAAACTGTTTCTGCTTATCACAAGAATTACTTATTAAATATTATATTTATAAAAACAGCAATAGGCTTGCCAATTACTATAAATATAAGTAATCTTTGTAAGATTAAAATAGCTTTTAATTGTTTATAAAGACAAAATTTCTATGATTGATTAGATTTTGCTTATCATTAAGCATTCTTTTAAATTAATATTTGGCTTCAGTTTCTCAATGATTCAACTCTAAAACTATTAATATTTGTTCATTTTGATTGAAATGTGCCAAGAAACCTCACGTTCTTAACAGCCATGATAATGGAGAATTCTTTTCATTTTTTTTTTTGGCTTTACTCAAAATATCATTATAGAGTTATATTTTGCTCAAGGGTAATTTCAACACACATTAAAAATAAAAAATAAAAATCAAACCTCAAAATATATAAAATTTCTATTTAGTCTTGATAATTTTTAAAGTATAAGATTCTAGAAATGGTATACTATAATTTATTTGTAGACAACAAACATAATTACTCTACTTACAAAAAATTTAAGTCATACTGTGATATTGTATATGCAGATAATGTGCCAATTTGATTCATACTCAGTGAGGGTTAATTTTAATGTATCAATTTGATTGGGCTTAAGAATGCCCAGATAGCTGGCAAAACATTATTTCTAAACCTGATTCTGAGGGTATTTCCAGAAGAGGTCAGCATCCGCCTTGGTGGACCGAGGATGGCTCTCCCCAGCGGAGGTGGCCGCCACCTAATCTGTCCAGGGCCCGAGCAGAACACAAAGATGGAGGGAAAGACAAATGTGCTCTCTGTGCTTGAGCTGGGCCATCCAGCTCTCCAGCCCTCAGACATCGGTGCTCTTGATCCTTGGGCCTTTGCTGGCTTGGACTGGAACTGGGCCTCCCGTTTGCAGATGGCAGACCGTGGGACTTCTCAGTCTCTGTAATTTCACGAGCCAATCTTTGCAAACTTTTCAAGATTCATTTTGATGAATTTTGGATATTACCTTTTCCTTGCCCACATGTATAAATGAAAGGGGGAATAAAAGGATGCTGAATGTATGTGTGAGTATGTCTGTGAGGATGTCTGTCATTTTAGCATGTATAGAGTGTATGTTTACTATATAATAAAAGAATAGTCACATATGTGGAATTGTAGCCAATCACATATATATATATATATATAGAAAACTTTAAGTTTCTTTGCCTTTCCAAGGCAGTATGTATAAATCCTTCCTTCCTCCCTCTCTCCCATCTTTTCTCCCTCCCTCTGTTTCTTCCTTCCTGCCTTTTGTCTTTCTTTTTCTTTTTTCTTTCTCTCTCCCAGCCCCAGCCCTCCATTGCATTTTGTAACTGTCGATATGTCTGGTCATGTACTAGATCTAACTTATAGGTTTAGATAATCCCAAACGCTCATTTAATTATTTCCAGTGTGGTTTTCTTCTCTAGATGGAAACAAAGTCACGTTCCTATGCATAAAACAGAAATCAAATCGACAAATACTTCTTGAATACTCACTATATGATTTTGTTCCAGTGGCCATTTAAAAAACTCAGTTAATGCTAGTGAAAGTCTTTGAGATCCATGTGTGAAATATTTAATCTCAAATTGTGGGTCCTTTACCAATTATGAAAATATTCTGGCCTGTAGTCTATTTTTTTAAGAATGAAAATACAAAGTAAAAAAGAGGTCAGGTGGTTAAATTTAGATGACGTTATCAATGCAGGCCAATGAACTAAATTCTTCAAGAAAAACGAGTCCGTTTTGGCTACTGTACAATCGCCAGAGTGGCATTTCCCCGCCGCTGCCACACTGAGGGCATGTGAATGTGAACAGATTTCTACTTTTCTCAGGAATTGTAACAGTGAAAAACCACAAGTTTATTTGCTTGTTTAAGGACAGATCTCAGGATTTAGTAACATTACTAAGACAGACATTAATTTTTTCCCAATTATTGAAATAATTTTCATTCAAATCAAAGTAATCTAGGTTAAAAGTAGGGAGCTTTTTCTGCAGGAAGAAATAACAAGACCTTGTAGGCCTTATTAAGCCCGTATTAAGCCATTGTAAAGGTTTTCCTTGGCTTTAAATGTACAATGCTATGCGGTCTACAAAAAAAGTAGCAAGGGATTCCTTAAGTTTTCTACTTGTTAAGTGGTCCTGCCCAGAGTTACTGCGGACCCACTTCAAAGCAATATTCTGAAGACTAAATAATAAAACTAGTTTTGTTCAAGTGCTTTTTTTTTTTTTTTTAAATTCTGAGGTTAAAAAAAAGAGCTATATTCAATATTAGTTTTTTTCTCTTTGCAAAACAATGTATTTATGCTGGAGTATTTTTCTTGTTTCTGCAACTTCAGGGAAATGGCACACTGGAATTTCAGAAGTTCTAAGGATATATTTTGATATTTTAATAGGCCTATTGCCAGCTATGATTAGACACTCAATAAATAATTGAATTGAATTGTTTGGGTACTTTCATCGAGGAGAACATAATATGGATTTCTTTTTGTTTTTACTTTAGAAAATTCCTGGAAAGTCTTCATTAAGTAGAAAACAAAACAAACCATAAGATCCGCAAGGAATAAATAACAAAATCGACTTCGGGGCTATGGAGTTTGACTTAGCAGCTTGTACTCCATCCTTTATAGCAAAACCACTCCGCTAATGTGAAGCAGCTGGGCCGATTTCACAAAACAGCCTGAACTGTTGAAAAGCCATTAAGAGTCTGATGTATGTAGAATAAAAAGGTTCATTCAGCTTTTTAAAAGGTTTCCCAATATGGAGTGTTATTTTATTTTATAACCAAGTCTTAGTCATATTAAGTTTAAATGCCACAGAAAATTTTAATGACCATGTGGCTGGCTTTTTTGGTGAAATAGCAAGAATTCTTCAACATACCTAAAATTCTTTCAGAAAAAAATTGGTACAAATCTATAAGGCACACTGTGCAAGTTCCCACTATTAAATGCAGAGTTAGAAAATTTAGCAACACGTATAGGATGACTGACCATTTATGCTTGTAGGGGCACCTAAATAAATTGGCATCAATTTCTTTAATCCTAAAGCACAGAATCTGTTGGAAATAATGAAAGCCATTTGCTTTCCCTTTCATAGGTCTGACCCTCAAATATTAACTGTATATTTTTGAATTTAGTTTTTATAGATTGATTTTTAAAAATATATATATATATATTTAATTTTTGTAGAGACAGGGTCTTACTAGGTTGCCCAGGCTGGTTTTGAACTCCCGGATTTGAGTGATCCTCCCACCTCAACCTCCCAAACCCCTGAGGTAACAGGTGTGAGCCACCTGGCCCAGACTGTATAATTTTTAAAAAGATATCTGAATCTTTTCTTAAGACTATATATGAAGGATTATACTTGCACCTCCATTTCTCACTCCTTTTTTTCCTCTGAAGGAAATGCATTCACCTGCTTTACTTGTTATCTTGATTTTTAGAAGGTCTATCTTTGTGCCCTTCAAATTATTTCTAAGAGAGATGACGTGTTAGCTTTCCAGGTAGAATACAGACTACACTGATAAGAAGTAGATATGATGTGGTTCTCAGCGGACTTACGTAGCTACAAGAGTGTAAATGTGTTGTGAATGTTCTTCTGTTTGTCTGGTGTGTGCACCAGTATATGTGCTATTAAGACGCATGAAGCTGCAGTGGAGGGCTGGCGCCCAGAGAACTCACATGAGCGCGAGGCCCACACACCAGGGACAGGAGACAGGGTGGTTCCAACCTGCTGAACGTCATCACTCTGCTAAGTTAGTTGAAGGCCAGTGTGACACTGTGATTTATAATAAGAAATCTATATCTGGTCTTTATCTGCATTTCTAGCACAGAGCTTCCAATACTCTTGTAATTTCCTAAGTGATAAGAGTGAACCGAGCACCTTTTGTTATAACATTTGACCTTTTGTCCTTGATTCCTGCAAAAACTCCAGAGCAATAAAGGTGAGAGGCGTGTCTTTTGTTATTCACAACAAGCCCTTTGCTGTAGATAGCCACTGCATGAGGGCCGGTTGCTAGGGCAACCAACCATGTGGCTAGAGCTCTGGGGACAGGAGAGGGGCTGGAGCTGGTCTGTACCAGCCAGTGATTTTAACGATCACGTCTACAGAATGAAGCCTACGTAAAAACCCAAAAAACTGGGTTCAAAGAGCTTCCAGGTTGCTGAACACAGAGGTGCTGGTTGGATGGCGCACGCGGAGAGGGCGCGGAAGCCCCACGACCCCCCACATGCCTTGCCCCATGCATCAGTTCCATCTGGCTGTTCCTGAGTTGAGTTTTCTTTTTATGTAACAAACTAGTAATTTAGTAAGCAAACTGTTCCTGGGTCCTGTGAGCCATTTAAGCAAATGATCAAACCCAAGCAGGGGAATGTGGGAACCTCCTAATTATTTATCACTGCTCACTCAGAGCACAGGTGACAACCTGGGTTTGCAGATGCCATGTGTAGTAGGGGCAGTCTTGGGGAACTGAACTCTAAAGCTGGGGGATCTGATGGTAACTCTAGATAGATAGATAGAGCCAGAATTGGGCTGAATTACAGGATACCCGGTTGGTGTATCCTCTTCGGTCTGCCGAAGAACTGAGTTGAATTATTGTGGAACCCCCACGCCCACCGCCGGCCACATACATCTGGAAAGCAGAAGTGTTGTGTGACAGTAGAGTGAGAAAGAAAAACAGTTTGTTTTTCCTAATAAACTAGTCACAGTAGAAACCATGGTTCACAGGAAAGAGGACTGGCCGTCTTCCATGACAGTAAATAAGCCCGGAATTGAGAGGCTAGGGTTTGGTCAAGTTGGAAGGAACATCTGGGGACTTTGATTCTCTGAGGGCTTAATCAGCATCTACTTGTGCAGGGCATCTTGCTAGGTATTGTAAAGGAGACAACAGTGATATAAGATGGTTCCTAACTTCAAGGAGCTTGTATCCTGTTTGACAAAAGGAAAGAACTTAGGAGTCGTTTTATCTTAGATTATCCAGCCGAGAGAGACATTAAAATGAGACAGCAATCACGTCCCACTCCGCTTTGAGCTATGTATTCACTGCTTGAAACTGCTTGCTGTTGCCACAAGCGGTTATAAATTAACCTCATCATGCCGCACCAGACATTGTAACCCACGCCCTACAGTTAACAATGTTTAACCCCACGTGGTTAACAACGTATAACCCATCACTAATCAATGTTATTTTTGTAAATGAGCATTCCCGACAGACAACTTTGCATCAGCCCACTGCGTGACCTCCCTTGTTCTGCCTATAAAAACTTCGGAACAAAGGCCGAATGAAGCTCATGTCCAAGGTCCCTTGGGTCCGAGTCTCCCGGGCAGCTGTCCCCACTTTGGCTCAAGGAAACTCTTCAGAATGCACTTTGTTCCTCGGCCGCTTCTTTTTAGGTCCACATGTTGGAAGAAGCAGATGTACGAATTTTTTGTTCTAATGCGAAGGCAGTGCTGTGCTGTTCAGAGTGGTCCTCCTGGGGCCTGGCACTGGTAGTCAGTCCTAAGAAAATCTTTAAAAAATGCCATGGATTTTGAAATCCTGCCAAATATACTGAACAGCTACTAACTGCCAGGGAGCACGTGTCGGCTCTTGGCGAGTGAGTCATTTACCTATTACTTGCGTGTCTTCTCCCGCAGCACCTGCGGAACCCTCCCGTCTCTCCCTCTCTTTCCGGCCCCCTTCTGCTCATCTCTAGCACGGTCCCTATGGACTCCTGGTAGCATTAGCTTTTCTCCCGTGATACGCTAGTTTCTAGGTGATAAGTGGAGCATTGTATCCTTAAACATCTAAGGATAGCTTTAATTGACTCAACCACTTGACTTTAAGCCACAGTTCAATTTTCAGCTGCTATGACGGCACCTGTTATAAGAGAAGAAAACATGAGACCTGTAAGTCAAATGGAAGATAGGGTAAGTGCTCCTATCTGACATCTCCACTGATACGAATTATGTGGAGCTTATTCAGCAGCTCATGAGTTCGTGTCAGCAGCGATGACAGTGGCCATTAGTGATGACGCCAAGAATGTTATGACTTTAGCTGGGATTTTTCTTTGACGTTCAGGGTATCGAGCCACCGGAGCTCAACTCTAAGATAGGATGGGAAATAGAAGGTGGAAAATGCTGAAAACATCAATGGATATAATTTACTTCTTCACCATCATGCTTTCTAAAGTTCTCAGGTCATTTTCATTAGGTAAGGAATTATAATACAGTGCCAATATTAAATAAAAGTCACCAATTTTGTTTTCAGAGGAGAGATTATAGTACATCTTGAGACGACAGTTCTTGGTAGGGCAGAGAGAACAGGGATCATTCACTTTTCCTGGAACAGTGTACATAACAATTTCCACAGGGCTGCTTTCTCCACTTTTCCAATGGTCATGGAAGGACTCTACAGAGGCAAATTAGAGTCTAAACACTGGGCTCTAATGTGTCCAGGACACAGCTGTTTTTTCACTAGTTAGCAGTTTCTCATGGAGTGCTCTTGGATCATCTGTATGAGGATCACCTGGGATAATTATTAAAAATTGACTTTCCTGGACCCTCCCCCTGATATACTGTATCAGAATCTCTGGAGATGGGGCTGGAACTCTGCATGAATACTGGCTCTCCAGCTGTCTGTTACATACGCTAACGTCTGAGGATCAGTACTTTCTGAGTACATAGTTTTTAAATCCTGGAGGGATTTATGAAATTTACTTTTTTATTCCTTTGAGCTTGGGAAAACCTGGCATTTTCATCTTTAAACATAGGAAACATTCACGAAGGTAAACCTTGGTAGACTCATCCCTTCCAGTGGAATGCTCAGCATGGCCACAGTGGCATTAAATCACAAGAAAAAGAGAGTTATATAATTGCTTTTTTTCTTCCCTGAACTCAGTCAGTGATGAGAAGCCCTTGAAGACTGCTGTAGCATAACATAACTGAGGTCACTGGAGACGGCGTTCCGAGCTCCAACACCCCACAGTGCTCACACAGAGAGCAGTTTGTGGCAAACTGCACACTTGCAAATCTACTTCGAATATCGCAAACCTCTCCTTGGGCCGATGGTGGTGGTGACACACGCCTGGGTACAGGAAGCTATTCCACTATGCCAATTCCGTGTAAAATGTATCCAAACAGGAGTGTGTGCCCCTGGTCATAACTTAGTCAAGAGATGCTCCACGCCACTGAGATAGTCGGGAGGGGGCTGAATTTGGAGTTTGGTAACACTGCAGCCTGAGTGAATGCTCCCATTTTTATATCTCCACTTACACTCTGCAAGGTTGTACTCAGGCATCCCATGTGTTTGTGGATCTATTTTTGTGTGGTATAAACTGAGGGGTAACTGTCTTGTGCTCCTCCCATCCCAGGGACTGGAGTCGATTGCATGCCCAGGCTGCCCGTTGATCCGGTTGCTTTCTCACAGCTTTTGCCCCAGCGCTCCCAGAGAGGCCGCGGAGCTCCCCACAGTGTGATGCTTACAGCCTACGAGAAGCATTCCCAGTCCTGACACGGAGACTGCCGTCCGATTTGCTGGCGTCTGAGGCTCAGGTTTGCTGTCACTTCTATCGCTTCGTCCTTCCTCAGAAACACTGGAGAGGGTAGGGACTCATAATCTGGAAGGTGTTTAACCCTTTGGTTCACGCTGGCTGTTTTTGAGTATATTTTAACATGATTTTTTTGATATTTAAATGAGAAGGAAGAACTGGAAATAAGAGTGTCTTTACTGAGTCTTATCTTGTAAATCTTAGTATTTATTATTTATTTGTTTATTTATCTATTTATTTTTTGAGACCTTGTTGCCCAGGCTGGAGTACAGTGGCCCCATCATAGCTCACTGCAGCCTCAAATTCCTGGGCTCAAGCGTTCCTCCTGCCTCAGCCTCCTGATTAGCTGGGACTACAAGGTGTGTGCCACCACGCCAGTCTAATAGATAGACCCTGTTTCAAAGCCTGGTTTTTGCCGCTGTGTAACTGTGGCCATCTTATTTAATTAATCTTCCTAAGTTCTCATTTCCTTATCTTAAAATGCTGTTGTTTTTATGATTAAATGAGATAATGTTGTTAGGTGCTGTGCACAGTACCCTGCACATAAAGGCAGATATTAGACTAATGTGATGTCTGTCTCACAACATAACCTTTCCTGTGCACTGTTAATTTGTAGATCTAAGCCGGGTAATCTCCAAACCATGACAAGACAGTTATTTTGTTCACAGGACTAGTCACCTCCCAGGTACAGACTTAGTTTCTATTTGTTATTAAAGTTCTTCTAACTAGTTTCCAATGATTATGACTAATGGAGTCAGCCTCATTCTCAGGGAGGTGACAGCTTTAACATCACACAGACTGGCTCCAAATCCCGGCTCTTTCCCTTCCTGGTGATCTGTCAGTTCCTTAGCCGCTCTAAGCTCAGGTTACCATCTCCAAAGGGGAAGAACAATAATCATTTTGTAGGCTTATCATGAAAACTTAAAGTATATAAACTACCAAGCAAATACTGTCTAAGCCACTGCTTGATAAATGTTAGTTCCCTTTACTTCTACTTAAAAAAATCCAGCAGTATTCACGAATTTGGAAAGTGTCTGCATTGGGACCGAAAAATGTTCTGGTTTATTCTGTTTTTTCACCTTCCTACAATCACCGCGGCCATGGAAGGCATCAACCGGCACATCGAAGGTAAGCATAAGCCATTTCTCCATCCTGAAAAGCCACCAGATGACTGGAAAGGTACGAAGTGTGGCATGTGCGCAACACACAGTAAAACGGGAGCAGACGGGGCAAGTGGAAACTCAACTAACAGATTCCGGAAAGGTGAAACCCGAGCCATAACGTGGGACGTGCAGAAACTGACTGAACTGTGCCACAGAACCCTGAACAGCGTAGGAGTTTGTGGGAACAGGGGTTAGGGTGTAAAGTGAATAGAACAAGAAGTTGTTAGAAGTCTCTTTAGGAAGTAATTAGACTGCTCCTTGTAGCTGGGCAATGGCTTCTCTCTCTCTCTCTCTCTCTCTCTCTCTCTCTCTCCATGATCCTAAGAGAAGTTGGGGTTTTGCACCCCAGAGCGGGCAAACTTGGGGGGAAGCAGCGAGCCCAGCCGAAGGTGGGGATACCATACTGGGAACAGGGGCTGGGTGAAAGGTCCGTATTAAGCTAAGACACCCAGCTTCTTCCTTTCTTACTCAGCTCCCAGGCAATAAAAATGAAGCTAACACAGTCAAGGCAGAAATTTGAAAGATTTTTTTTCTGGAGAATCAAACCATGAAAACAGATCTAAGGAGACTAACAAAAAGGGTCATAGCCAGATTACCTGCAGCAAAGCCCCCTCGTTCTTACATACTTCTCTGGTTGGCTAAATGTCCAGACATCTAAGGAAAGTCTCTAAAATGAAAAACAGAGGCAGAAAAAGAAACCGGGGGGAGGGGAACTTGAAAGCAACGGCAAAGTTGCAAAGAGAAGAAACTCTCAAAAACAGACAAAGGAAACTCTATCATTAATATTTAAAAGTGATAAGAGAAAATAATGCATTCATGAAACCACAACAAGAAAAAAACGATACATTCATATTACGAAAAAAGAGTTCTTGGATTAAAAATTATGGTAGCTGAGATGAACATTCAATAGAAAGACAGGAAAGTACAGTTGAAGTAATACTCCAAAAGTTAGTATTAAAAGGCAAAAAAATGAGATTTAGGAGAGATAAGAAAGGTAGGGGACCAATCCAGAAGGTTCAAAATTTGGCCAAAAGGAGTTCTAAAAAGGCAGAACAGTGAATATGGAAGGGAGAAATTATTAAAGAAAAAAATTTAAAAATTATCTAGAACTGAAGGGTACTGGTTTTTAAATTAAAGGAGTCCAACAATTGCTTAGCACACTGGTTGAAGAAAGATCTATGCTATGGTTTGTGAAACTTTAGACCACCTGAGGAAAGGAGAAACTTCAGCAGGAGAGAGGGAGAGGAAGAGAGAGAGAGAGAGAGAGAGAGAGAGAGAGAGAGAGAGAGAGAGAGAGATCACATGTAGCAAAGAATCGTGTATCGAAATGGCAGATGACGTCTGGACAGCAACCGACCCTGGAAGGAGAGGCACAGTGAAGCAAAGGCTTCAAAATCCTGAAAGAGTGTTTCAACCTAGGATTCTATACCCACCCACACTAGCAGTAAGGTTTGAGGAATAGAAGAGGCAGTTTCAAACATGAAGGTTCAAAAATGAACCTATTATATATCCTTTCTTAGTGAGTCTCTGCAAGGTATGACAAAATCCAGAAACAGGATGCCTTGGTACCCAGAAAGTAGGGAATCCAACATGTCCTTTCCCATATAAAGGAAACCACAGGATGACCGAGGAAGGGTGTCGGGACGACAGCTGTGCAGATGGTCTGGAGAGTGATTGGCTAGATTTGCACAGGCCAGGTGGCTCCAGGTGGGCTGTCTTCAAGAGGACAAAACACATACAATATCTGATGTGTTTGAACCTGTTGAAGAAACATCTAGGATTCTAGGAAACCAAGATGAGCAAAATGAAGACAATTATTTACTGAAGGGGAAAATAAGAGTTATGCAAGAAAAACAAAAGATTACATTAAACTATGTGATTCAGCTCGTGATATGTCTATACATTCACAATGACATGAAAAGTGAATACTGATGTAACTGAGGACGAAGACATACTAAATCAGGAAGATGGAGGAATCGAGAGTGAAGGTGTCTGCTATGGCTGGGGAAGAGGGGAGGGCAGGTGAAACCTCATTTCCACCATAGAAAGTCCATAGGTGCCTAAGATTAAAACATCAAGACGTAGAACTACAAGCATGCTATTTAGGGATATGAAGTTGCAGGGATTACAGGTGGGACAGAGAAGAGTGTCTACCATGAAGGCCCTCCCTGGGCTGGTAGCTGGCACTGAGGTAGCCTGATCTTTACCCCAGTGTGCCATGTATATATTATCCCTTTCTATGTAAGCCAGGAGGAGAAACTACATGCAACCTGAAGGGGGGCATAGCAAACAATAATGAAAAGAGTTAGAAGGTTGATTGTAAGCACAGGGGACAAAATTTTGCAATCTCCACTTAGCTAAATAGAATAGTGCACGTGTGAATAATAGACACTCCTCTTTGTTACGGCCCCTATACAGGAGCATAGTTTTCCCTTGGGCAGATTGCTAAAACGGCCTTGCCGTAGCATCATTGAAAGTCATTCAAAATGGCAATTATAGTTTTAAAAGGTATTATAGTTGTCTGATTTATGATGAACAGGCTAAAGAAGAAATCTGTTAAGCTAAGAGAGTTTTAGTCTTATTACATGAAAGCAGGGAAAATACAGCAAAATTAACTTCTACTTGGTCAGGAGTTAGTTCATTTTGTCAAAGTTAATATTCATAATGATTCAGATTGGCTTCAACTTGAACAGGGCCAGTGGGGTTATTTTGCATTTTGTCAACCCCTCTGTAAATGGGCAGATTCCACGTATAGATAGCTATGTGTGGTAAAGTAAGTGTGGGCACACAATTATTGAGAAGTCTCATTTATTCATGTTGATCCTGTACAAAGGAGTCTCCACTAATAAAAAATAATCTCACAAAGTACTTTGCTAGTAAAGTTCCTTGGAAGAATTACTTTAATGACTAGATGTGGCTGCATTATATTCTCATTTGCAAAGTTTCTTCCCGAGACCTTTTTTCCCTCTGATCAAGTGACAAAGTCGATCAAGAACTAACTAAAGATAAACTTAGCAAAGTGCCTGTTGAAATTCTTCTACAAATATTGATATAATCAATATGTATTTTTGGGTGAAGTATTTTCTTTCTAGGGATAATTATGGAATGTACTAGAATTTAATCAGTTAGCTCAGAGCTACTAATTGAGTGCAACCTGGTAGCAATATAGTTTCTAATTTCAAAAATCTAAATTTTATGAGTGAAAAACTGAAAACATTTAACAAAGTATTTTTTTTTTAATCCAAATACGTCTTTCTTGGTCATTCAGTACTTAGGACATGATATTAACCTTACTTTTCTTAAATTACATTTCCAGATCACATTTTCTTTTAATATAATTCAAAATATTTAATATTATTATGAATATAGTTTCTGTACAACTCCTAAGAAAATAAATCTCTAGGTCTTAATTTTTAAGCAGAACGTTATGAAGCTTTAGGAGAATCATCGTATGTAACAATCAAGTGCTTGATTATTGAAAAAAAGAAATGCTAAGGATAAGTTAGATGACTTATTTAAGGTAACTGTGGAAGCCAACTTCACTTGTGTCAATACTTAAATATTTTTTGGTAGAGGCTTTATAGTGACGTTTATTTTAATATTTGTTAGTCTAATTAATATTTGTGATTTATACTAAAAATTAAAACTTGATGTGTTTTCTACGTTTTCTTTAAAAAACTCAATTAGATGAATGAAGTTTATTATATCTTATTCCATGATTTTTATTCTTAAAATGAGAGTTCTAAATAATGATGATAGAATGATTCTTTTTATGAAGAGATTTTTTTTTAAAGGGGCCTTTTGTAGGGAAAAATCACACACTTCCTTGTGTTCCAGAGCACGTATCCTGTGTGTTATTTAGAGATCCTTAATCATGGAGGGTGGTCCAGTGGTAATTTACCAGGGGAAAAAAAGGAGTGTACAAAAATTTAATTATTATTTGACCTCAAATAATTATATGCCACTAAACTAATTACAGAGCAAATTAACAATGCACCACTAATGGGCAGTGTGCTCCATGCATGACTCACGCATCTTTCACAAAGAATACGTGATTTGTATTAGAAAAGAGTTGTGAAGGATGTTTTTGGGGATAACTATCGCTGTCATTGCTATGTTAAATCGCAGGCCCAACCTCTGGATAAAAAGAGACAGGCTTATCTTGAGCCAGGGAAACAGCAGCCCCAGCCTGATAGCTCTGAGTCAAGGCCTTGTTTAAGAGCTCTGAGTCAGCGCAGGGCAGCGGGCAGCTCTGTTCTCAGTTCCTTCCAAACCGGCCTTTCAGCCTCTAATGTTCAGGTTGCGTGCTTGATGCCGATTATTTCTGTGGAGTCCATCAGAGTCAGCCTTATTTTCTCCCAAGCATTCATCTTCATTTCCCAGTGAATGAAGGGGGATTTCAGTGGTGCTACTGTCTACGGAGCAGAGCTAATAGTTCAATCAAAAAAAAAAAAAAAAAAACACTACAGCTGAAGAAACAAAGAAAGTGCAGGAAGAGTGTTCACTCTAACATAGCGGCTTTTAATATATGGATGTCGAGTGTACAGATGTCTGCAGCGAGTGTGCTCGTGTAGCTTGTACGGTTTATTTTTATAGTGAGAATCCAAATATCCACAAGTATAAACAGGGTTCCCCTAACTTACATGTATTATTATTGAGTGGATGTTTTTATTTTCATTCTATCCCTTTTTATAACTTCTTATGACTTTTTTTATTCATTCCATTTCTTCTTATGACTAAACTAAAAATAAGTCTACAAAGACTTATTTTTTTTATTGCTTCTTTATTCAACGACCTATAGTTTAATATAACTGGTTGATCAAGAGGCCGCAACCTGAAGGCCCAGGATAAGTAATGTTATATTTCCGTCAACAACAGCACAAATGTGACAATAAACGTAATCCCCGGTGTGCACCACGACAGAGAATGTGGCTTACTGGAAAAGCTATATCCCTGGTGGCAACCTTGGGATATAAACTCAGGGCCTGTCTATTACTACCACGCTTGGAAAGAGTCTAAGTTGGAAATCCAGATTTTTATGTGAATTCAATTGACTTTTAAAGGTTGGCAACTAATTTAAAAAATTTTAAACACTGCGCAGACCCACAACCGGTTTGCAAGCTGTTTCTGGCCCAGGGGCTGCCAATCTGCACCCCCTGATTTAGACTCTGAAGTTTTAATGGCATCCTTTGTTTCCCTTTAATTTACTGAGAAATAATGCTCATGTACTGTTACCTTCCCTCAATAGAAATTTCTGCAATACACAATTTAAAGTTTGGGTCAAATGTAACAATAATTTTTTACAAATACTTTGATATAAATTAATTATTATTACAATTTTATAGGTAAGAAAAGAGGTGCTTAGAGTAATTACATGATTTGCCCCATTAGCACAAAGCTGATAGAACACACGCCTTTTAAATATTAACAGAAATTTTGTGTTCTTTTCAATCACCCTGCTCTATGGACTGAATTGTGCTCCCCCAAATTCATATGTTCAAGCCCTAACCCTCAATATGACTGTGTTTGGAGATTGGACTTTTAAAGAGGTTATTAAGGTTAAGTGAAGCCATAGGGTAGGGCCCTAATCCTAATAGGACATAAAAAAAAGAGGAGACACCAGGAGTGTGCATGCACAGAGAGAGGACAGCCATCTGCAAACAAGGAGTGGCACTTGGGAGACACTAACCCTGCCTACAACTTGATTTTGGACCTTCAACCTCCACAACTGTCTGAAAATAAAATTCTGTTATTTAAGTGAAAAAAAAAAAGTCAAACAACCACAACCTCCTCCACTCAAATGATCAGATACTGATTGTTTCATATTTTCTGCAAACCAATGGCATTCCAATCATCTATGATGTGAAGAAACTGATCCTACTAACATTTAGATGTCTGACCTTGTGTTGCATGTGGTAGGGATGTAAATACATTTGTTGAATGCATTTCTACTTTAATGTCTGGAAACGTCAATATAATTAAAATGCTTGCTTTGGCTTTTTAATGACAAATGCTGAGTGGATTTAGATATAAATTAAAATCTTCAAAAAGACATAAAGAAATGGCCATATTTTTCTAAAAAAATAAAAATTTATCAACATGAACCATTATTTTTTTCCACTTAAAGTATGAGAAGAAAGTTTTCTATTTAGATTTAGAACTGTATTTAATTTCACCTCAAATTATGCTTTTTCCATTCCTGTTTTCTAATTATATATTTTAACTTAGTTGCAAGAAATGCTATTTCAAAAAGCTAAGACCAAATGTAGAACATTGCATTATGTGAGTAAAAATGTAATTAAACACAAACATCTAAAAAGTCTCATTAGTATGACTATACAGATTAAAACTAATCAAAGTATTATTTTATTATAAATTATATGGAAAAGTTAGTAACACATGTCAAAGTATGAAATACAGAAAACAAAATGTTATTGAATCACAAGAAAAAGTTGGATTTTTTAATTAGAAATTGAATTTTCATAGTGAATATCTTCCAAGTTTTTCAGAATAAGCAAACTGAGTAATATAGATGAAAAAATTATCTCACTTGAAAAAGTTTTAAAGTATGAATCTAGATGAGGGGATTATATGACTATCTAATGTGAGAAAAAAATAAGCATTACGAAATTAAATTATGCCCTTAATATAGTGCTCTTAAGAAGAAATGAAATATTTGCAAGTATAAAAATAATGGGTTATTTAGAAGAGTAAAAACGTGTTTGTTACCTAAAAGTTAAAATTCCTGTAAAGCTAAATTTCTTAATAATGAAAAGAGACATTTATTCCCATGATATCCAAATACAAGCTATGCTTACTTTATGTACATAAATGACAGCGAAACTGGAAAGAGTTGGGGGGCGGGAAGGAGGAAAATGCCTCAATTTATAACAGATGTTTAAAATGCACCTTGGGATACATTCATTATGGACATACACAATTAATCCTTCAGAGCCCGCTGCTCCCATGATGCTTTCCTTACCTGCTCGTTGGTTTACACCTGCACATTAGGAGTGCACCTGGTTGAAACGTGAGCGACTCCCAACACCAGCTTGTTAAATCTTTTTCTATAAATTTTCCTCTTTAAAATGTAGCAAAATAAATTCAGAGACAAAGAAACGCACCTACATAAACAAGTAGACCCCTGAAAAGCACAAGCAGCCACTGGACTCAACCAAAAAGCACAGGTGGAGGGAGAGTTTAAAGGACCACAGGGCACCGTGAATGGCTTTCACAGCGTCACAATTACAGAAACACCTGGTTCTGCAAACGGGCTGATCCACTGGGAAAATTTTCCACAGTGTTCAATGGGCCTCAGAGCAGCTTTAGTACATCGAATGGGGGCTCCACGCTGACACGGAGTTAAAAATAGCTGGGATCCCAGGCCAATGTGTCCTTCTTGATAACTGTTGTTCTGTCCACTAAATAAATATTTACTATGCATTTTTACTGCACCTATTAGTAGCAGAACTCAAAACATTATGAAACTTGCCTGATTGAGAGAACATATTGAAACTCAAACAAATAAACAAATTCTCATTTGATGTGAGGATCTAAGAAATCATTACACAAAATGATAAGCCAGATTGCTGTCTGCATGGGGAGTTGTTATTTCTCTCTCTCTCTATTTAAGCCACCAAGCTTTGAGTAACAACTTCAGTGAGAAAGCAGAGTGGTGGAAATCAGATGTCGCAGATTACCCTGGTGATTTATTAGCTGGTTCCTGATCATCTTTACTTCAATTCTTGCTATAAATTCAGGATAACATAAATACTTACTATGCTTAATTATATCTTTCATAACTATAATCACTAAGGATATTGTATCTTTCTGTTTACTGTTAATTCTATATGCAGTGTTTAATTTGGTAGCAGAGTTAGAAGACAAGAAATTTTTGAAACCTAAACAATGTTTCCATGCATAGGGACACATAAATAATAAAGATAGATAATTGATATTTTAAAAGCACAACTCTTAGTTTCATACTTTCCATCAGTTGCGAAGTGCTATCATCTCATCCTAGCAAGTACAGAAAGGTTATTCAATGTTCTACATTCCAACTAAACCTTCATGGTATTGCTGCAATATTTGCTTTTGAGTATTGTGACTTCTCAGACAGACCTCCAGGCACTTGTTCAAATGTAAATACCAAGCCACAAGTACAACTGGCAATACAAAAATAAATGACTCTGGGTTTATCTGTCATTCTCCCCTTGGAAAATAAGGAAGAGACTGAGTATCTTCCTACTGCTATTTTAGAAATGAAATGAAAGAGTAACAGGTACTTACAAGAGTAATATGGCCTCACACATAACGAATTATTTATCTGGGGTAGGGTGGGGTGTCTCTGCTCACAGTCATCAAAGTGGCTGGATTGCGTCTGGCGGGTTTGATATCACTTCAGAAGAGTAACAGAGGCACAGACCAGGTACAGTCTTAAAAGTCACTTCGCCTCTTACTCTGATTGGGAGAGGAAGACATTGGAAGTTTGTAGCAGCAGAGTGACGTGATTGGCTTTCAGTTTTAATAGTTACTGGTTGTGGTTACTGTACGAGTGTCTGGTTACTGCTTGGAAAGAAGAGGGCAAGAGCAGAGCAGGGAGACCAGTTGGGAGGCTACTACAGTAATCTAGGAGGGGTCAACAATGGCTTGGCTTAGCAGAGATAAGTGGTGGCAAAGGAAGTGGTCAAATCCTACAGGGCTTCAACCTATGACTTGGTGGCGGGTAGGAAAACAATTCAACACAAAACATTCACAGATTTTGAAAAAAAATATTTACTTCTAAATTTGCTATGTGGAGGCTTCTATTTATGAGTATTGCATCAAACTTGCTAATTGTGTTAAAATATTTTTGTCCTTATTAATTTTTAACTGATAAAGAGATATTCATGGAAAAGATGTAAGATCTCTAACATATGAATTTTGTCAATATATCGATATAATTCTCTCAACTTTTGTTTTATATATTTTGAGGCTGTGTTATTAGGGGCATACAAGTTCAGAATTTTTGTATTACCATGGTAAATATTTCCTTTTTAAAAAATATATGCAGAGTTTACCTTTTACCAATAACAATGTATTTTTCATTAAAGTCTATTTTGCTGGACAGGAGCATAGCTACTCCAAATTGCTTTTGTTAGAGTTTGTGTAATTTGTCTTTTTCACTTCTTTAGTTTCAGCTATTTTGTTTCTTTATAGTATGTGTCTTCTGAATATCACATAGTTAGATATTTTTAATCAAAATCTTTTAACTAGTATATGGTCAGATTCTTTATCATGGTTGCTAAAATATTTATACTTGATCCTAACATGATTTTTACTTTTATTATGCTTATTTATCTTGTTTGGTATCTGCTTCATTTTTTTCCCTTTACCTATATTCTGTTTAGTTTATTAATATTTATTTTGCCTTCCCCTCTCTACTGCATTTAAAGTTATGTATTTTGTTTCTATTCTTTCAGTGAAACCTTATATGTTTGACATGAATACTTGGCTTTTTTTTTTTTTTTTTTTGAGACAGAGTCTCATTCTGCTGCCCAGGCTAGAGTGCCATGGCGTCAGGCTAGCTCACAGCAACCTCAAACTCCTGGGCTGAAGCGATCCTCCTGCCTCTGCCTCCTGAGTAGCTCGAACTACAGGCATGTGCCACCATGCCCGGCTAATTTTTTCTAT
>CAUYRT010076931.1:0-12151 GCA_963574885.1 Lepilemur ruficaudatus
GTGTGGATTTGATGTATCATTCTAAAGTGTGTTGCCTATCACAGGGCCAGGTGTTAGCCAAAATTTTATCTCTGCAAGAACATATAGTTAAATTTATGAATAACAGAATTGGCAATGTGAATTATTGAAAGAAGATTTCTACAGGAATGCAGCATTTCTGTGTGATATCATGTCAAATCAAAATGACTTGCATATTTCTTTGTAAGGTAAAACTAAATCTATATAGGATACGTGGCAAAAAATCCAAGCATTTTGAAAAAAGCTATCTTTTTTCAAAACATTTCTTATTCCAAAGGAAATTTCAGATAAACATTTTCCCCAGTTAACAAAGGTCATTGATAAGCCAGATGATATATACAAATCATTTGAAGACTATGCAGCTGTTACAGACCTATTAATTGGAGAATACAATGAAAGATTCGCTGGTTTTGAGAATAATGACATCACACTTGAATTAGCATTTCAGCCTCACCTAGTTGATATCACCAAGGCACCTAAAGAACTACAGATGGAATTGACTGAGCTCTCACTAGATGACATTTTATTTTATTTTATTTTATTTTTGAGACAGAGTCTCACTCTGTTGCCCGGGCTAGAGTGCCGTAGTGTCAGCCTAGCTCACAGCAACCTCAAACTCCTGGGCTCAAGCGATCCTCCTTGAGCCTCCCGAGTAGCTGGGACTACAGGCATGCACCACCATGCCCAGTTAATTTTTTCTATATATTTTTAGTTGGCCAATTAATTTCTTTCTATTTTTAGTAGAGACGGGGTCTCGCTATTGTTCAGGCTGGTTTCGAACTTCTGACCTTGAACGATCCTCCCGCCTCGGCCTCCCAGACTGCTAGGATTACAGGCGTGAGCCACCACGCCCCAGTGTCTAGATGACATTTTAAAGTCATTGTTTGACACTAAGAAAGATCATATTGAAATACGGAAAAATGCAGTAGAATACCTATGCCTCCATTAACATGGCTGAAAAATGCTTTCTTGCTTTTCAACCACTTATTGCTGTGAATCTACATTCTCCTACCAAACCCAAATCAAGATGCCCTTAAGGTCACAAATGACTAATACCCATCTAGAGGATCAACTGAAACTGTGGACCTCCATGGTGTAACCAAATGTTCACATGCTTTCCAACAAAAAGCAGACACAACAAAGTCATTAAAATTAGTAGTTTTCATTTTTTGATGCTATTAAGTACATAGTAGTTAGATTTTTGCAAAATAATGTATATTTTTAAGTATATCTAATTGAAGTTTCTTGAATGTGGCCTTATTTAATTACAGCTAAATTAATGCAGCCTTCTAACATGAAAAGGTTCCCCACCCCTGGACATAGGGATTGACTCCAACTCCAACAAGGACAAATAGGGATTTATAGCCAAGGAGCAGGGTGGGGAGGTCAGTGGATGAGAAGTGGCTAAGAGGAAACATCAGAGGTAGGGGGATTCTGGCTAAACTGACTTGACAGGATTTTTCCTAAAACTGACTAAACAGGCAGAGCCACGGGACTAAAGACAGAAGCCAAGGTCAGTGCCTAGTTAGAAAGAGGACTCAGAGGAGCCTGACTCAAGTTTGGCCAAAGGAGAGAGTCGTTGTCAGAAAGCACAAGCAATAAAGACAACACAGCGGTAAAATTAATGTATGATGAAGGAGATTTTTTGTGCATTGCGTGGCGGGAATTTGCTTTAATCATTGTGATAGTTTATTATATGTATTGGGTAATTTTTGTCATACCCAACTAAATCAGAGTTGAGGAGCCATGGGGACAAAGCACTTGGGGCACATAGCACCTGCTCCAAGAATTGAATTTTCTGCAAGGCCAGTGGCTGAAATGGCCACCTGTAACTCTAAGACCAGTTTTACCTGGTAAGTGCTGAAACGACCTGCAATGACTTTAAGGCTAGTTTTACCTACTGCCAGAACTCACCAATCAGAGTTTGCCAGCTCCCCAAAGCTTCTCTAGTGCCAATGAGCATCCTTTCAAAACACATGTACAGGCCGGGCGAGGTGGCTCACGCCCATAATCCTAGCACTCCGGGAGGCCGAGGTGGGCAGATCGCTCAAGGTCAGGAGTTCGAAACCAGCCTGAGCAAGAGCGAGACCCCGTCTCTCCTAAAAATACAAAGAAATTAATTGGCCAACTAAAAATATATAGAAAAAATTAGCCAGGCATGATGGTGCATGCCTGTAGTCCCACCTACTCAAGAGGTTGAGGCAGAAGGATCGCTTGAGCCCAGGAGTTTGAGGTTGCTGTGAGCTAGGCTGATGCCACGGCACTCTAGCCCAGGCAACAGAGTGAGACGCTGTCTCAAAAACAAACAAACAAACAAAAAAAAACCCACATGTACATAACATTTCTCTAATAAATCTCCCAGTGTTATCTTTGTTCTTTGGAGATACTGAAGACCACACTGCTTTGTGTGTATGACCTGAACTGCAATTCTCTGATTCCCAAATAAAACGTTTAATTTAGAGATTTGTCTGTATATTTTTTTTATTTCGACTTTGACACCATTCATCATTAGTATGATAGGTTTAAAGGTTTTCCCCCAAGATGAGTATTATACTGAATTTAAAAATTAATTCTGGCTGAGTGTGGTGGCTCACACCTATAATCCTAGCACTGTGGGAGGCCGAGGCGGGAGGATCACTCAAGGTCAGGCATTCAAAACCAGCCTGAGCAAGAGCAAGACCCCCGTCTCTACGAAAAATAGAAAGAAATTAATTGGCCAACTAAAAATATGTATAGAAAAATTAGCTGGGCATGGTGGTGCATGCCTGTAGTCCCAGCTATTGAGGCAGAAGAATCGCTTGAGCCCTGGAGTTTGAGGTTGCTGTGAGCCAGGCTGACGCCACGGCACTCTAGCCCAGGCAACAAAGTAAGACTCTGTTTCAAAAAAAAAAAAATTCATTCTATTGTAATTCTGATATTTGCTTTGCTTTGCATTTTACTATGGACTTGTTGGGTATTTAGGCAGCTGTAAACTACCCAGAGAAACAGTGATGGAGATAACAAGGAATTTGTAGTGTTACTGTAAAAGTGTAACAGAAGGGGAAAATTTTAAGGGTAAATAAACATAAAATTGAATTTTTCCTGTTGCCAAAAGGGAAATTTTCCCCACTTCGCTTTTCTTAAGGCATTTCCTTGAGAAAACTAGTATTTGTAAATCCTTCCTTTGATAGGTAAGCTTCTTGCTAGCCTATAACCCAGGAATGTCTTTCGTAAAGGCCTTGGAGCCAGCTCTTTGAAATGTGAACATCAAGGAAGCTAGTGCCCCTGTTTCCCTGTCACCAGGGGAGTTTGGCCTAGGTGCCTTGCTCCAAGCTGTAAGTACCCGCTTGTCACAGAGATACGAGTTTTATTTTTTCCTTCAGATAAAGGCAATTAACTAGCACAGATGGCTACTTCAGTTACCAGGTGAACTTAGGACTTGCTCGGAGTATTTTTCACCCTTGGCTGCTGCTTTACAGTCAGGCTAATGAGCTGCATACCTGGACTTTCTGGTTCCTTCCACCACTCTTGGAATGTATGAAACACTACACCTCAAAGTGTGTGATCTGGTTTCCCAGACAGCTGCCAGAGGGGCAGATGATGCAGTCTAGAGTGTGGAAGAATTAATGCCTTTGGGGTAAACTTCGACCAAAAAGAAAAGGAACCAGGAGTGAGATATAGGCACATAAATTCCCTCTCCTTCCTCCTTCCCATGTACTGTTCCAAGTGTGGTTTCTTGGGGATGTTTTTGCAGAAAAAGGCAGTTTGGGTGATTTTTGCAGCAAACTGCTCAGCTCTGTAAACTGTATACTTCCCTCCCCTCCATCAGTCTCCCCTAGGAAATCTTCCATAAATTATCCTTTTATAACTATTGCCTTGTGAAGTGAATTTTCTCTTGGAGAATAAAACAGATTGAGTCCTGCACCAAAATGCAGGAGAAGCTGCACACAGCCAGGTTATAAAATATTATATTAATCTATAATAATAGGTTTTCTACATGCCAACAGTAACCATTTATAAAACAAAATGGCGAAAAAATCACACTTACATAGTGACAAAAATAAATAAAATAAAAACAGACAATTGGAGCAAGAGAGCAGCTTTAGCCCATGTCCCACCCAACAGCCCATTGAACTGGGAAGGAAAATGTTTTCAAGCATAAATTCTTAACAGTACAGGAAAACAAGAAAAGCTATCAGTAGGCCACCAGAAGTACTGAGGCACTCCCGGTAGATAGAAAGTAGGTGTGATCAGACTGATACAGAAATCCAAGCAGACAAGATCGCAGCTTAAATCACCGCAGGCAAGCACTCCTTTGTGTAACAAAGCCTCTGAAACATTCCAAAGCCAGACTCAAAAAAATGCAAAGAGATAAGAGCAGGCATGGGCCTTAGGATAATCATCAGGTAAATTAAGCGTTCATTTGTAGCACCTGAATCAGCCAGATTCCCCTCCAACAGCACATACAGCTTGGCTAGCAGCAGGCACTTTTGACGCTAAGATGAAACTCTAAGAATTACTCATTAAAGAAAGTGAACAATTTGGCTATACCTTCTCTATAATACATATGAACATTAAAAATATGAACATGTATTAGGCCATAAATCCAATCTTGATAAACTGCCCCCAACCGGGTAGTAAAATGACAAGTGAACACAATACAATAAAACAACATTATCTACAAGGATCGTTTAAAAAACACCCTTAAAGACTACTCGAAGGCTGGGAGCGGTGGCTCATGCCTGCAATCCTAGCACTCCGGGAGGCCAAGGCGGGTGGATTGTTTGAGCTCAGGAGTTTGAGACCAGCCTAAGCAAGTGCGAGACCCTGTCTCTACTAAAAATAGAAAGAAATTAGCTGGACAACTAAAAATATACAGGAAAAATTAGCCGGGCATGGTGGCACATGCCTGTAGTCTCAGCTACTTAGGAGGCTGAGGCAGGAGGATCGCTTGAGCCCAGGAGTTTGAAGTTGCTGTGAGCTAGGCCTATGCCACGGAACTCTAGCCCGGGCAACAGAGTGAGACTCTGTCTCAAAAAAAAAAAAAAAAAGACTAATCAAAAATGACTGGCCAAACAAGTTTGAGCAAACTTGTCTACCTTCCCACCAATCCACTGAAATGACAGAAAACATTTCATAAAATACTGGAACAAGAAAGGCTGCTGTCAGGGGGACCAGAAATTTTAAAAATTCCTGAAAAACAGAAAACAGCTTAGATGACATTGTAAGGGTGAAGGGAACCACAAACCAAAACAAGCAGGAAAAAACAATTAAGAAGGTAAGAGCATATCCAGCGAAACTCCAAGCGTAGGCAAATGGATACAAAGAGCAAGAACTGGCAGGATGCAGTGGCTCATGCCTGTAATCCCAGCACTTTGGGAGGTTAAGGTGGGAGGATCTCTTGAACCCAAGAGTTCGAGACTAGCCTGGGCAATAGCAAGACCGCCATCTCTACAAATTTTTTTTTAAAAATTAGCTGGGTGTGATGGGCTTCTTGGGGTCGCTGATCTCTTTATATGCTACTAGATTCTTTCTTTCCCATAGCCAGTGGGTCCAGACATTTTTATCCCCCTGTAGTCTCAACTACTGGAGAGGCTGAGGAAGGAGGATCACTTGACCCCAGGAGTTGGAGGCTGCAGTGAGCTCAGCCCACCCCAGCCCCCAATCCCTTGGTTGTAAGGTTCTTGGTGGGCAGTCTCATGCCTCTGTGCAGTGGACTTTGCCATCTGTTGCTTCCTTACATCAAGACTAAGTGGATTCTTCTATTCCTGTCCACCACATGGCCTATAGTGGACCCTCCTTCCTGATTCCTCCATGTTTCCCAGTTGACAGTTTCTTTCTTTCTTTTTTTGAGACAGAGTCTCACTCTGTTGCCCAGGCTAGAGTGCTGTGGCATCAGCCTAGCTCACAGCAACCTCAAACTCCTGGGCCCAAGTGATCCTTCTGCCTCAGCCTCCCGAGTAGCTGGGACTACAAGCATGTCCCACTGTGCCCGGCTCATTTTTTCTATATATTTTCAGTTGGCCAATTAATTTCTTTCTATTTTTAGTAGAGATGGGGGCTCGCTCTTGCTCAGGTGGGTTTCGAACTCCTGACCTTGAGCGATCCTCCAGCCTTGGCCTCCCAGAGTGCCAGGATTACAGGTGTGAGCCACTGCGCCTGGCCTCCAGTTGACAGTTTCATCTGTCTCCTCCTACACACTCTCAAGTGGACTGTCCCAGCCACTGAACCTGAAGATTGTTCAGAGAGTCAAAGGCCAGTACAACCAACCACCTCCTGCACAATCCTGCTCCAGGACTGGGTTGGATGGTGTCTATCAAGATAAAAACTGAAAACATCCTCCACTAGAATCCCAACTCTACGTGGGCAGGGATATCATCTGCCTTGTTCCCTGATGTCTCTCCAGCACCTAGAACAGCGCTCAGCGCACAGTATATGTTCATTAGGTGTTTGTTGTATAGATGACTCCTTTGACACAGCAATTCCACTGCTAGGAATTTGTCCCAAAGAAACATCCACACATGTGCACAGAGCTGTGTGTGCAAGCATGACAGAGAGTAAACAACTGGGAAAAGTTTGTAAATATTTATTTATTGTCAGTGACTGATTCAGGGTAAACAATAGGGGTTTGCAGCAAGGAGCACTCGCTGAATAGGAAACAGTATTTGTATGTGCGTGTAAATGCAAACAAAAAAGTCTGGAATTAAACACCCAGAGCTTTCCTCAGTAGTTCTATCTGGGGAGAGAGGAGGGTAGTGTTTTCTGTGCAGAGAATTTCTGACACTGCTTGTTTTCTAACATAGGTGCATGGATACACAGACAGAAAAATTCACTAGTTATGTCTTGCTCATCAATGAAATACTAACATCTAACAGAATGCTTGGCATATAGTAAGAAAAACAATGCTAAACTTTTTATTGTTGTGAACTCTTCCTTTCACTTGCTATACTCCTGATGGCCAGGAGTTCACAGCCATGCCCATGTTCGTGAAAAGTCATCAGGTTCTGCTTCTCATCACGGGCACGTGTCACGTGTCACATCCCTGAGGCTGACGCAAGGGAAAAAGGAAAATAAGTAGCAGTGAGTTCCTACCGCCTGAGAACTCAATCTCTAATTCCTCCTGACCCGCAGACCTCACATACTCTGGTTCTGCCCTACCTCAGGACCTGCACGCACCTCCCACCGTTCCTCAAAGTGAACTTTCTGCTCATGCCACAGTGACTCTCTCACCTGGTTTATGAACTCCTAGGCTAGAGGGAGGCGTGGCCTGCACATCAGGGCTGACCTGGGGTTTGGCAGCCCACAGCATCACGTGTAGGGAAGATCCCTGGATATACAGGGCAGGGAATAGGAAGAGCACTGGAAATCTCATCATTTAGCCTCAATGCTGCACCCCAAGGGATTAGGAGAAGGGAATGATTTGGGGAACGAGTGACGAGACGGGATACCAGTACCAATAACAGGACAGCACACTTGCTGGGGCATGGGGGATGGGCTGAAGGGTCACTCACACAGTCAGTCTTCTTGTTCTCCACCTTTTTCTTCTTCTTCTTCTTCTTCTTCTTCTTCTTCTTCTTCTTCTTCTTCTTCTTCTTCTTCTTCTTCTTCTTCTTCTTCTTCTTCAGGGTCGCTGATCTCTTCATATGCTATTTGATTCTTTCTTTCCCGCAGCCGGTGGGTCCAGGCATGTTTACCCTTCTTCTTCTTTCCTATGGTGGACAAAAGTTGTAAAATGAGGTTTGGATACGTTGGGGAGTGTGAGGCCCTATTTTCTCAGAAAAGGAGATGCCTCCTCTCTCCCAAGTGCCCACAGGACTTCTACATCCTCTGTTTTCACATCTTCTGGCTCAGAGAGGCTGAGATGTCAGACCTGCACCAATACAGACCAAATGCCAGTTAAAGTTTAAGCTTCTGGCTCCTTCCACTGTCAGGTTTAGATTCTTAACCTCTTCACTTACCAGAACATTCACTCATGCCTTATTTCGTTCAGCGTATATTTGTTAAGAGCATACGGGCATAGCCGTTTTATTGAACTTCTCTTTATTATGCTCCACAGATAATTGCATTTTTTTTTTTTTTACAAATTGAAGGTTTGTGGCAACCCTGCATCAAGTCTATCAGTGCCATTTTTCCAATAGCATGTGCTCACTTTATGTCTCTGCGTCATATTTTGGTAATTCTCACAATGTTTCTGACTTTTTCATTATTATAACTGCTATGGTGATCTGTGATCAGTGATTTTTTATGTTACTATTATAATTGTTTTGGGGTACCAGGAACTGCACCCATAGAAGACAGAAAATTTAATTGATCAACGTTGTATGTGTTCTGACTGCTCCACTGACGGGCCGTTCCCTGTCTCTCTCCTTCTCCTTGGGCCTCCCTATTCCCTGAGACACAACAATATTGAAATTAGGCCAATTAATAACCCTACAATGGTCTCTAAGTGTTCGAGTGAAAAGAAAGGTCACATGTCTCTCAAATTAAATTAAAAGCTGGAAATGATTAAGCTTACTGAGGAAGGCATGTAGGAAACTGAGATAGGCCAAAAGCGGAGTGACTTGCACCAGTTAGCCGAATTGCGAATGCAAAGGGAAAGTTCTTAAAGGAAATTAAGTGCTGCTCCAGTAAACATATGCTTGATAAGAAAGCAAAACAGAATTATTGCTGATAGGTAAAAAGTTTGTGTGGTCTGGATAGAAGATTAAACCAGCCACATTCCCTTAAGCCAAAGCCTAACCCAGAGCAAGGTCCTAACTCTCTTTAATTCTGTGAAGGCTGAGAGAGGTAAGAAAGTTGTAGAAGAAAAGTTGGAAGCTATTAGAGATTTGTTAATGAAATTTAAGGAAAGAAGCCATCACCATGAAAGAAAAGTGCAAGGTGAGACAACAAGTGCTGATATAGAAGCTGTAGCAAGTTATCCAGAAGATCTAGCTAAGATCATTGAAGAAAACAACAGATTTTCAATGTAGACAAAAAGCCTTATATTAGAAGAAGATGCCATTTAAGACTTTCATTTATGGAGGAGTCAATGCCTGGCTTCAAAGCTTCAAAGGACAGGGTGACTCACTTTTTAAGGGCTAATGCAGCTGGTGACTAAGTTGAAGCCAATGCTCATATACCATTCTAAAAATCCTAGGGCCCTTAAGAATTATGCTAAATCTATACTGCCTGTGCTCTATAAATGAAACAACAAAGGCTGAGTGACAGCACATCTGTTTACAGCATGGTTTACTGAATCTTTTAAGCACATTGTTGACAACTACTGCTCAGGAAAAAAGATTCTTTCAAAATATTACTGCTTATTGACAATGCATGTGGTCACCCAAGAGCTCTGATGGAGGTGTACAAGCAGATTAATGTTGTCTTCATGCCTGCTAACACAACATCCATTCTTCAGCCCATGGATCATGGAGTAATTTCAAATTTCAAGTCTTACTATTTAAGAAATACATTTCAGAAGGCTATAGCTGCCACAGATATGATTCCTCTGATGGATCTGGGCAAAGTAAATTGAGAACCTCCTGGAAAGGATTCATCATTACAGATGCCATTAATAACATTCATGATTCATGGGAGGAGGTCAAAATATCAACATTAACAGGAGTTTAGAAGAAATGAATTCCAAACCTCATGGATGACTTCCAGGGATTCAAGACTGCAGTGGAGGAAGTCACTGCAGATATGGTGGAAATATCAAGAGAACTAGAATTAAAAGCGGAACCTGAAAATATGACTGAATTGCTCATGATCAAACTTGAACAGATGAGGAATTGCTTCTTATGGAGGAACGAAGAAAGTGGTTTCTTCAGATGAAATCTACTCCTGAAGATGCTGTGAACATTGTTGAAATGACAATAAAGGAGTTAGAACATTACATAAACTTAGTTGATAAAGCAGTGGCAGGTTTTGAGATGACCAACTCCTATTCTGGAAGAAGTTCTGTGGATAAAATGCTATCAAACAGCACTGTATACTACAGAGAAATCTTTCCTGAAAAGAAGAGTTAATCGATGCAGCAACATTGTTGCTTCAACTTCATTCAAAGCAACTTCATTGTTGTCTTGTTTTAAGAAACTGTCACAGCCACCCCAACCTTCAGCAACCACCAACCTGATTAGTCAGCAGCCATCAACATTGAGGCAAGACCCTCTATCAGCAAAAAGATCATGACTTGCTGAAGGCTCAGATGATTTTCAGCATTTTTTAGCAGTAAAGTATTTTGAAATTAAGATATGTACTTTTCTAGACATAATGCTATTGTGCACCTAATAAACTACAGTATAGTGTAAACACAACTTTCAAATACACCAGGAAACCAAAAAATGTGTGTGACTTGCAGTGGTCTGCAACTGAACCCCCAATACTCTGAGACATGCCTGTATTGGGTGTCAGGCATTGAACTGAGTAAGGCATGTTCCCAGGTTATCACAGATGGAATTACTTGAATACCTTTCCCACCATCAGGCCTTCTAGATTTAATTTAATGCCTCCAGGCCGGGCATGGTGGCTCACACCTGTAATCCCAGCACTTCAGGAGGCCAAGGTGGGAAGATCACTTGAGGCCAGGAGTTCAAGACCAGCTTGAGGCCGGGCGCAGTGGCTCACACCTATAATCCTAGCATTCTGGGAGGCCGAGGCTGTTTGAGTTCAGGAGTTTAAGACCAGCCTGAGCAAGAGTGAGACCCCGTCTCTACTAAAAAATAGAAAGAAATTAATTGGACAACTTAAAAATATATAGAAAAAATTAGCCGGGCATGGTGGTGCATGCCTGTAGTCCCAGCTACTCGGGAGGCTGAGGCAGTAGGCTCGCCTGAGCCCAGGAGTTCGAGGTTGCTGTGAGCTAGGCTGACGCCATGGCACTCTAGTCCGGGCAACAGAGTGAGACTCTGTCTCAAAAAAAAAAAAAAAAAAAAAAAAGACCAGCTTGTGCAACATAGTGAGACTTCTCTCTCTACTCCAAACAATTTATGAACTACGATTCTTTATTTCCATTTTATGGACTAGGAATCTGGAGCTCAGAGAATTTAGAAGACTTGCCCAAAGTCACATGGCTTTCATATGGATGACAATTCAAGTCTGTGGTTCTAGGAGTCACGTTTTAACGTCTCACCTGGTGCTGGGTGAGTTCTTCAGCCCAGCCTGCACCCAGGCCCGTCCAGGGTCCATGCTACACATCCATACCACACACAAAAACATAGGAAGGAAAGCCAGAGGGTTTGTTTCTTAGTTGTCTCCTCTTACCTGTCTTCTTACTCTGCTTCCTAGAGGTACTTGCTTTTCCAGCGGGGCACAGCTGTCTCTGAGCCCGTTCTGAGCCATGTGTTCCCACCACTCCCTTCGAGTCATTTTCTTTCTTTGCTGGCTTCTTGGGTATCACCTTCTTAATGTGAAGGTCACATATAAACAGTGTCAATGGCATTTCTCTAATGCTTTAGAGCTTACAAAGAGTATTTTCACATGCATTACCTTAATCAATGTTCTCAACAATTTTGGAGATCATTACATTATCTGTACCTAAATTATGAGGAACCTGGGAGGTTAGAAGGGAAAGGAATGGCCTAAGTGAGTGGTGAAGGACTAGTTTCCAGGACTAGAATGCTTGACTTCACGCTTTTTCCAGACTGTCATTCTTGCAAAAAGCAAAAATCTCCACGTAATTGAGAGTATGGTATACAGAAGATTTGGAGGAAGAATAACATTCTAAGAATCCACAAGGTCTGCAAAAAAGTCTTCTGTAAAATATAGGGGATCGTGTCTAAGCTTGTAGGCAGTGACTAGGATGGTAAATATAAAAACATACACAGGAGACAAAGCACTGCTGGAAAAAATGATGTGGAGGAGATGAATATAGGAAAAGGAGAGGAAAGAAACGGTTCACAGAAATTAATCAATTAATCTAGGCAGCAAAAAAAGCAGTGCCAGGGCCGGGCGCGGTGGCTCACGCCTGTAATCCTAGCACTCTGGGAGGCCGAGGCGGGCGGATTGCTCAAGGTTTGAGCTCAAGGGCTCAAACTTGATTGCTCAAGTTCGAAACCAGCCTGAGCAAGAGTGAGACCCCGTCTCTACTATAAATAGAAAGAAAGAAATTAATTGGCCAACTAAAGATATATATAGAAAAAAAAATGAGCCGGGCATGGTGGCACATGCCTGT
>CAUYRT010076932.1:0-35757 GCA_963574885.1 Lepilemur ruficaudatus
TCCCCTCAAAATCTGCCCTCTGAGTTATGGGGATAAGTTTATTTACTACAGGGATATATTATTTGTTTAATAATATAGACTATAGTATGTAAGGGGAAAAAGAAAGCAGACTGGTGATCAGGGTCTTTGGGGGGGCGGTGGGAGCGTTCAATTTTAAACAGTAGTGGGTAAATTACACTTTAATAAAGAAAAAAAAGGGAGAAAAGAATAAAAAAATAAAAATGAATAAATAAAAATTTACCTCTGCCAAAGGTGGTGTTGCGTGACCTTACCGCTACTGACTGGAGCGGCTGAGGCGGAAGGATCGCTTCAGCCCAGTAGGTTAGGGCCAACTTAGGCAACATAGTGAGGCGCCCTTCCCAGTAAAAGTGTTTGCAGTTTCATATTTCAGTGAAAGTTGATAATGTGTTTCTCACATTTGCTTTATTCTGCCTTATATTATTTTAATGTATATAGTTGTGTGCACCATCTCAATATTAATACCTTGAAGCTAGAAGCTGTGTATTATTCCTCGATACATAACTTTTACAAATGCTTAGAATTAACTAACAGACATTGGAGGAGGTAGATGAATAATTGGGTGAAAGAACAGATGGATTGTGGGTTATCTGTTCTGACAAAGTGTTTCTATTCGGAAAAAATAAATATGGAAATGCTTCTATAACTGAAAATCGTAATCATTTAAATATATACATTAATATGTAATTTCCACAAAGTATAATTTAATAAAATTAAATTTAGCCTGGAAAATATAAATAAACCTGTTTGATAATATCTGAATGTTTCCCAAACAAGAAACAAATATATTTACATATATATTCCCTTTCCCCTTAAAATTTATATATTCTTCCACGTATCTAAGAATATCTAAGGAAATATGGGTTTTCAAAGTTATATAATCAGCTAGATTTAGCTATTCTACAATTTATATATACTTCAAAATGTCATGCTGTACATGAGAAAAACACACAATGTTATCTGTCAATTTAAAGATAATAACAAAAATATGTGTTAGAACATATTGGCCTTATTTACTTACTTAACTTTGTAATTGCGTTTGTGTGTATCTTAATAGCCTATATAATCACAATGTTTAAAAACATTTACACAAAGATTTTAATTGAAGGTCTGCAAATCAATGCTCCTGTGGATTTTTTTTGTCACTTCAAAAACTGATTTTTTTAATATTACATGTGCTTGACAGAAAATTAAAGGAGAAAAGACGGTTAGAAACTAAAATGCAAAAATCACTTTCTAAAGTTCTCCCTCCCCTTTATTTTGCCTAGTAGGAACTATTAATATGTCTTTTCTCAGATAAAACATATAGCATAAATAATACAAATTATGTATAATTATTTACATAACAGAAACTATTTTGTCAGCTTTTTTCCACTGAAAAATTAAAATACCAATCACTAAAACAACTTGGAAGATATTGCTTCCTTATGCAGCACCAGAGTTGAAGAAAATAAAACTCTAATTGGCAATTGCTTCAAATCATGAAATTTAGGGAAGAAAATTGCTGCAATAACCATAAAATGCTTGGATATCATTATTCAATCATGAAAAAAGGATTTTTATTAATGAATGAAAAAGAGTAAAACAAACACGTACACAACAAATATTAATACATATAATTATGTATTTCAATTTTAAAAAGTAAATAAATTTGAGAAATAAATTTTTTTTCTTTTATTTATGTTTTTTCTTCCTAAAATTTTATTGGGGGGAAACTACAAAACATTTACAATACAATGTTTACAGTCACAATTTGTAGTGAACTGATTTCCCAAAATATATTACCACTCAAGTTGACTTATCTTGTTACATTCAAAAACCTACTCTGTCAAAGTAGTCCAGAGAGTACATACACAGTGCTCTACCTGTACCTACGTACAACCAACACTCCATTTTAAGTGTACAATTAAATGATTTTCAGTGAGCAGCCTAATGGCTTGATGAGGGTAGGTGACTTATGTAAAAGGATTCTGCGCTTGTATTTGTTACATGTGAATAACCCACATCATAAATGCAGGAAACCTCCCTCTCCTATCACATAAGTTATAAAATTATTAAAGTTCTTAGACACAGCTCATAAATCTGTCCTTTTGTCTCCATTTCCACAGCCTTCATCACCTTGTACCACTGTTTCTTCACCTCCATTTGCCTTTTGCTCCAGCCCATTCTGCAAAATGCTATTTGGAAAATCTTCCACTAGTTTCATCACATCACTTCTCTTTTGAAGACCTTACAGTGGCTCCTTGTTGTAATTAGCATTGAATCTAAATGACGTTCTTAGCTAAGCAGTCATCTAATGCAAGCCACCTAATTTCCATCATTTCGAATATATCTCCGTCACCGATCATACTGCATTGCTTAGCATTTTCTCATTACTTTGTATACAGACTGTACAATGCAATTATGCATTTCCTCAGGTTCAATGGTTATTTCATGGTACAAAGGCAATATACCAAAGTGTTTGCACCCCTGTAATATTCTGACATAAAAAAATCAAAAATTAAAAAAAAAATCTATGATCATTTCATGTGTAATATGTCAGTTCATTGCCAAACTGGACTGGAAGCTCTCTTTTGAGGTCCCTATGCCATCTGCCCCAATACTGGACACTTAGCAAGTATTCATATAATGCATCAATGAATGATAAGAGAAGAGATGGAAGCAATTAAACATGAGGCTACTTATCACAATTAAGGCAAATGACCAATTCTATTAGGCCAAGGTGGTCTCATTTCTTCAGAAAGCATCCATTCTGCACACTGTCTTCTGTGGTTACAGTTCATTCTCTGTTATCAACTCCATCAGTCCTGCCACATCTCTAGGAATAGCAGTGGTAACACATGACAGTGTTTCCAAACCCAGGTAGATAACATTTCTGTGAAAAGATAAGGGCTCACCAGAACATAGACCTCTGAGTCACAGATTGAGAGTGTGGCAGCTACTTTTCTACACGTGATAGACAACTCTAGAATTCCAGTGGTTTTCAGGACAGGGCCATCAATGAGAAATACAGGCCATGTGGTAAACATCCAACAAGTTAAGTTGAAAAAGTTCTCCTCTGAGAAGCCTCTCATCATCACTCCTAAAATTTCGCTGGCAGCATTGATGTGGTCAGACTACCTAGAGGTGGCAAAGAAGGCCTAGGGAAAGCACTTTGCTCTCATCTTTGGTCAAAGTTGTGCCTTTAGAAGAGCAACCCAGTAGCAAATTTCACTACAAAGGCCTCCTTGAGAAACCTAGCAGCTTTCTGCAGGGATCCATGCAATTTAGGGACAAAGAACCAGCTGAAAAACCAGGCTAAACACCATACCATTAAACAAACAAATGCAGGCTTCTTAATCAGGCCCTTGGACCTTTTTCTAAGTCCTTTGTGGGGCATAGTGCACGCTGAAATCGTATCTGTTTATAAAAAGCTCTCTGGAACCAGTTAATGCCTATTGTACATACAAATGAAAAATCAACAAGACCTCACTGTGAGTAAAAGTAGCTTAAGAGTAAATAAAATGAAGACTCCAGTCATGTAAGTCAAACTGTCTCATCCCACATAAACAAAACTTAACCTGAGAACTAAATAACTATCAACCACATTTGCCAGTGGAACAAACCCTGCAGTCCAATCACCATCCCAAATATGTAACTACAACACATTAAAGCTATTTTGCAGGCACAGAGTACCTTTCATCCCCAAATATCAAAGCACTTTACAAGCAAGTGCCAACTTTTATCCCCCCCTTAAACGGCCAAGAAAACAAACACACAGGTTAAATGCTACAGCCACTTTAAATACTGACTCAGCTAGGGCAGGCCACAACAACAAGGACAACAAGAAAACCCCCAGGAGCACTGTTCTTGCCATTACCTACTACTGAGATGGAAAGCAAACAGAAGATGGTAACATCAAGGAAGTAATTAGCCCACTTCATACCTGTTTTTCTCAGAGTGACTTCCTTGGCTAGTTCCAGTGAATGGGTCAGCAGAATATAGTCTAGCAGTTAGACAAAGGAAAAATTTGGTACACACTAACTCAAGACAGTTCCCCAGACCCAGCTGCAGGGCCTAGTCACATAGCCCAAGGGATCCAGGAATGAGCCACCCTGTTCCCTGGAACCTTGGTGACCATTTCAATTACCCATTAGAGGCGCTGGCAACCATCTTTAGAAGGTAACCTAAGATGAGGAGTGATTTAGGGAGTGGCGTCAATTTCAAAAGCTATGATTTGGTAAAGCTAGTCCAACTGACAGTAAGAAAACCCATATAAGCCGACAAGCAATGGGATCCACGGATCCACAGTATGAGCTTTCCCGGATCCAGCCTACCTTTCAGTCCCTCTGGCTCAGAGAAGGCCAGCAATCTCAAAATCTGAGCTGGTCCATTCCTTTCTGCTAAATTCTATTTTATCAGTGCCTCAATTTTCTGCTGCTTAGCAGCTACAGAGCCCTGACTGCCTGCAGAGCACAATTTCTATTGAGCGAGCCTTGTCAGCTGAAAAGACTTTCAAAATATTTGGAGGGAAAGCAGCGGGTGGCCTTGCGCCTGTGGGCCAACACAACACCCCCAAATTCAGTTCCAACCCCAATCTCATTATTTATATTATACACCACTTAAAACCCAGTTGCCTCTACAAGCTTATTTAAGAGTGAAGGAGTAACAGCCCTTGGCATATCGTTCTGAATTCATTTCCCTTGTACCAGCTTGTTGCTCAAGCTATAAAATGTGATCATGCCAACAAGAAACAATCGAGTGGTACACCATCTTAGAAATAGTGAATGCATTAGCTTCTAATATTGATGCTTTCTAATTAGATACAATACAATAGATCATTTTCTTATTTGTGGTCAATGAAACCCTCCATAGTTCTTTTATGCTGCAGATATTTTGATTACTGCCATGGCAAACAGAGGTGTCTCAGTAAACTGGAAGGAGTAGAGTCAAGGATGTGTACACAGAGCATCCACTTATATTTATCGTCACACACACACACACACAAAAAAAAACAGATTATTTCTGACCTTTTAAGTACTAATTTCAAATTTAATGAGGCACAATAAATATTTCTCAAAATCAGATTCCATGGTTGCTTAACATTGGTAGCTCTCTAATTATCACTGTAGTTTAAATAAAGGGTATTTGGTTCTGTTGAAATTATTAGGCACTGAAGGAAACCCACGGGAGTTTCTAACAACTTAAGCTTTGCAGCAAATCAGTGTTGGAGGCAAGATAGAGCTTACACTTTAGTGTCACTTTGTGAACCATAAATGGGAAACAATAAGAAGAGGATTCAAGGAAATAACAGAAATCTTTACTCATTCTCTAAAATGCCCCACCTGGCCTTCTCCTAAAGCCTAACGTTGCTTCTTGTTCTATGCCAGCGGAGGGGGGTGGTGTGGGCAGGTTACAATTTGACCTGATTTGAAAATTGAGATTAACCAAAAGGCTACTCTCTGACATAGGCTGGCAGCCATGCACAGGGAAGCCATAATTACACCTCACAAAGTAGCTAATATTTTCAGCAGCTTGAAACAGAGTATCAGAAATCTGCAATGCACTTACAGCAACACATCAACAGAACAACAATTACTAAAGCACCTCGTATTTATATGGAACCTTTTATCACAAGAATTTCCAGAATGTCTAACAGGCTGTTATAAAAAGGGCTCATTTCCCCCCACAGCTGAAACACAATAATCATTTTGTACCAGTAAAGGTAAGTATAAAGGATTGCAGGAGACAGAAAAATTACTAAACTAGTGAAACCATAAGGGAGAGGAATGTTTTTAGATGGGCAGAAAACAGACACTAGAGTTGGAAACTGGGGCTGAAGGTAGCTACATTTTCTCAGAGCCCATGGCACAGAACTAAAGAATTTTCCTTCTGATTCAGCCAGCAAGACTTCGGGGAAGTGCTTAATGACTGTAATGGAGCAGGTGCCTCCTGTTAATAAGAATTAGCATTTGAAAATGGACACAATACACAAAAACTTGCCATTTCTTTTCCTCAAAGCCTTTTCACCAACATTAACTAGTTAATCCTCCTGCTTCCATTATGAGCTAAATAAATATTATTAACCCCATTGACGGCACTACAGAAGAGGTTAAGAGACTTGCCCTCTACTAGAAAGAAGCATCTAGCATCTGCAACTAGAATTCGAGACTCCTCACACCGGGTCCCGCACTCACACCACTAGGCCACACTTCATTAGGATTCTGGAAAATGCAGTGAAATGAAAGTAATTAGGACTGGCTGACTGGGTGTACTATTTGAAAGAAAAAAAAATACCCTAGCCTGCTTAAACGTGACAGGTTCAAGGGCAGTGAACACAACTAGAGCAATTTCTTCCTGCAGGAAGATTAAGAAATAATGAGGAGGAACACCTCACTCTCCCTCTACCATCAGATTTCCAGCAGCAAAAACCAGGAACAATTCCAAACCTGTCAAAAAAAAAAATTAACGCTGTCAGAAACACAACACCATACTGTGTCAGACAGCATACCCCTCAACCAGTGCGGTTCATGTCTCCCTTCCTTTCCTCACACTGTTCTCAGCTTCTGCCCTCCCCAGGTCTGTGCTGGTCAGTATTTCAAATACATTTAGGGACACCTTTTTCTTTATTCACTCTTTTATGTACACAACCTTCTTTCAAAGGAAACTATACACCTACTCCTCATCCTGTTCGACTCGATACTTGTGTTTACTTGATGACAAAGACATATTTTGTTTGGGGCTAAATGAAACAGGTTTGGCAGTCATCCCTTAACTCTATATATGCATATATTTATATATATATATATATACACTTATATATATTTATATTTATTATATATATGTAGTGACAGAAAACGTGATAAACCTTTGTATCTGGATATTTTAAAATGTTTGTTTCCTGGTAGACTCAGCTGTAGTTAGGGCCAAAAATCACCCTGGCAATTGTTTTTGCAGACAGTTACAAGCTAAGAAACGATCACAGAGTATTAAAAAGAAAAATCCTACAGGGCTTCCAAACACAGAACCTTTAAGATGAAAATAGAAAATATTCTTACTAGCTGTGTGACATTGCAGACATAATGGAACTTCTCTGACCCTTGACTTCCTAATCTGTATAGTGGAAATAATGTCTGTCCTAACTATCTTACAGGTCTACCTTTAGGACCAAATAGAATAACGAGTGTGCAAGTGCTTTTGAAAAACTGTGAATCACCAGAAAAATGACAAGTCTTCTTATTATCAGATCATAAACTTGATTTCTTACCTATAAGAAATAAGAATATACTTTATTCTATTAATAGAATATTTATTTCTATTTCCAACTAAACTACTATTAAACATTGTGAACAGTTTTCTTTCTGAGGTTCCCTACTAGGATATTTTATCTCATTCTCCTCTTATCTGTCCTATCAGTAAAAGGAATAATGTGGTGAACAGTCTTGCTTTTGGAATGGGAAATTCTGGCTTTGGAAATTTCTGATTACTGATTCAATAGAAATAGAAGGAGAGAGAGAGAGTGTGTAAGAAAGAGAGAGAAAACTCAGCTTGAAGAGAGTTGAAATGACCTCACATCATCTGGAATTATATGAAAGGCAATATTTGAGACATTTTAAAAGCCTTTATAAACTAGTTTTCTTTGCCCCATTTCCTTCTTTTGTTATGATTGAACTGTCACAGAATATCTTTTCTTTACAAAAAAAAAAAAAAACTCATCCCAGGGTTAAGTAAAGCACATTAGCGTGCATAATTCAGAGCTGCCAGCTGGAAATGAGCCATTCAAAGGTTAGTGCAGTGTATAGCTAGGAAAACAGGGTTAGAGCACTGGGGTGGCTTGACCAAAGCTTTCTGAGATCCAATTCAGGACTACCTTGGAGCCTGACTATGGCCCTACACTACCATTCCTTAGAGCTATGCAGTCCAATAGGATAGACATTAGTTGCATGTGGATATTTAAATTTAAATTAACAAAAATTAAATTAAAATTTTAGTTCTTCAATCACAGTAGCCACATTTCAAGTGCTCAATGGCCACATGTGTCTAGCACATCCAGGACAGCAGAGATACAGAATATTTCCATCATCACAGAAAGTTCTATTCGACAGCAGTGCCTTAGAGTGAGACTGTTGGCCTGTGACTCAGGATTCACCAGCTCTGAAACGTGACCTAAGGAAATATAATAAGTACATTTGCCTATATCACATCACATAGCACATTGTGTTGCTTAGTTATTTATCACCCCTGCTAGGTGTGAGCCCCCTAGGTGGGGAACTTAAGGGCAAGGACCGAGTCTTTAGTATCTGTATCTGCAGCACCTGTCACTGTCCCAGGCACAGGCCAGGCGCTCACCCACTCTTTGTTAACTGATCAACAGCTGACATTAGACTAATCTGTGAAATAGGAATAACTCACCTATCTCTTCCATAGGTTGAATCAGAAATGCAAAGTTTATAAAGCTCTTTTAAGAAAGGCTGCTGTGCTTCCTAGACTTGTATTTGTTTCAAAATTTCTCAAGAATTTAGATAGTAGAAGGGACTGACTGGCTTAAGTCAAAAAAAAATAATTTTCTGTCTCCCCATCCTTCTATTCCCAATTCTTTCATTCAGCTAAATCCAAATTTCATTTATAAATCTAAAACATTAGAATCCCATGTTTGTTAATACCAAGATGCCAGTATGTAATACATATAATATTGAACATGACATAATCCGCATCTTCAAAGAGGGTGATTTACAACCTAACACAATGAGAAACACCTATAAGGCTGTGTATCTCAATGGCCCAATTTTAAAAATTATTTTCTCAAAATACCACCTTGTATTGGTATGACAATTGTTTTTTACAGTCCTGACCTATGCTCTCTTCCAATAACCACAACAATCTTAAGACTTACATAACCAAAGTTCTATTTTTCCTTTTTAATAGATGGAAAAACTGAGGCCCAGAGAGCTTCTGAATCCCTGATCAAATAGTCAATTAATAGCAGAGATAGAGCAAGAACCTAAGACTCCTGCTTCCCAGACCAGGGGACCTTCTGTCCCATCTAATTTTATAGACTGTAGAAAATGGAAGCCCAATTGGCTAATTTACTGCTTTTGCTTTCGATTTATAGTCCCTTCTGAGATCTATCCTTCATAAATTAAAAAAATATATCCTTTTATGCAATATTAATTATTTCTTCAGATCCTGATAGAGTCTTCAGTTGCTTTACTGCCAAATACCATTTGAAAAGGTTCTTGAAATCATTACTGTAACCTGACAACGCTATGCTGTCCACTGCAGGCTTTGAAAAATTCCCTTTTGGGCTCATGAACATCACAGAATCATATACCCATAGAGCATTAAAACTCAATATGACCTTAGAGTATCTAATCTCTCTCTCCCCTCTCACTCTCTCTGTCACAAACACACCCACACTCACACACACACTCACACATACACACAGTATTTTGAAGACAAGGAAATGTGCCCAAAGAACATTACAAGCAGCCCAAAGCAACACAGCTGGTTATTAGAAACCCAGGCATGAGTTTAGAACTCAGCTCTTTGACACCCAGGCCATGGCTCATCCCTCTCCACTTGCCCAAACCCTTCTTTTTATTTCTCCTAAGAAGTCCTGGAACAATAAAACCTATCCCATCAACTAAATTTCTCATGGCAGGAAAAAAGTGAAATTTAGTGCAAATGATGTTTGTAGATCACTTCTTGTCAATATTCTATCATTAAGAAAAGTAATTGTTCCTAGGGATACTGTAGAAAGAGGATGTATGATCCACCCAAGGAAACAGACTGCCTCTAGCTGAGTGATCAGGAGAATGTCGAATGATAAAGCTCTGTGAAATACAGCCTCATTCTAGCAAATGACTTGCTTTGTTGCCACTTAAATTGCTCATCTATAATTGCTAGAGATAAACTGCAATCAAAATACAGTATCTTCTATTAGTTTTGCCCACTAGGGATTGTTTGATCATAGTGAAATTATCTAAAAGGTAAATTTTGTCATTTTTATTGCCTCAGTGGAAACTCTCAGTGTTAGACCCCCGAGGGGGGGCAGGAATGATGACAAGCATTGCTTCCTGGTGAAGGAGCTTTTTACTTCTCTTATTGGGACTGAGCACGTAACTGTAAGCCTCCGCTTCTGTGACTAACAACTAAGTAGGAAAGGAAGGATCTGTTCTGTTTACTTCCTAAAAGCATCCATCTCAGGCTTATTTGCTTCACCGTGTTGGAGTCATACCTTTGCACTTCACATTTCACTAATTCATATTTGGTGATCATTCAGATAGAGCTAGGCTGCCGTATCTATTTTTAAAAGGGTTTGCTGGGCAAATTATGGTGTAAACAAGATTACAAGGGAAGTGTTTAAACTACTTAAGAGAATAAATTGTTTTTAAGCACTTTAGAAGCAATTTACAAACAATAAATATGTTAATTGCACATCATTCTTATTTATTCATTAAAACAAGTCCAAGGACTTCTACTTGGCAAAACTTCCTGGCAAGGGCTTTGTTAGTCCACTTCTTATTTCTCTATGAACTTGAAAGTAATAAAATTGCATTTCTTTTCTATCTATAATTCCAACTGGCCTTCCCCCAAGTTAGTCTCAATTTATCAGATTTGACTATACTATATAAAGACTGAGTAAAATGACAAAGTCGTCAGCCCTGGGTCGAAAGACATAAAAGTCACAGAAAATCCTACACTATGTTTAAGACCTTTCTTTGAACAAACTGTAGGCAACCAGTAGTGAAAAAGAATTGATGGGAGCAATGAAAAGGGGTAGAAAGAAAAGCAAAAAGAGATCATTCAGAGGCACAATTGAAAAGATTTGCTTCATGCTCCCTAGTTGTCCTTGACTGACTATTATAGAACAAATGGCAGCTAGTACAGCTCAGTGAAATAATTTGATTTAATTTAATTCAACAAAGACTGTTAAGTCTATGTGCCAGGCCCTATGGTAAATACTAGGGATATGGAAATGAACTCGATTCCACTCCTGCCCTCAAGGAACTCACATTTCTTTTGTTGGAGATGGTTAAGTGAAGAGAAAATTATAATGCAGTAAGTGTTGTAAGTGCTACCACAGTGGTGTCTCAGTCCATTTGTGCTGTGATAACAAAATATCTGAGACTGAGTAATTCATAAAGAACAGAAATTTATTTCTCACAGTTCTGGATGCTGGGAAGTCCAAGATCAAGGCACAAGTGTATTTGGTGTCCGGTGAGGGCTGCTCTCTGCTTCCAAGATGGCAGCTTGCTGCTATGTCTTCCTCCAGAGGAGATAAACACTGTGTCCTCACATGGCAAAAGCCAGAAGAACAAAAAGTAGTGGAGACCTCATGACTTAATCACCTCCTAAAGGCCCCACCTTTCAATACCCATATTGGGTCTTAAGTTCCAACATATAAATTTTGGGAAGACACTATTATTCAGACCATAGCAAGTGGTATATATAGTGTGCCATGGGAGCACAGAGGAGAGAGCAACAGAGAAGAATGCCCCCCCCCAGGTAACAAAGGGCATCAAATCTGCCTTCAGACATGTGCCATCTAAGGAGGGGGTGGAACTAGGGAAAACATTTGGTTTGCCTCTCTCTAGCTCTAATTCTTGATTTTGCAAGTTATATATGAGTGTCAGGGGAGAGAAAGAGAAAAAAACATAAGCCATGCTTAATAAAATCAAGTAACTTCCCTACAGCCACAAATCCAGCTGGATTTGGGTTGGCTCTTCTGTAAAGTTTGGAAGACGAGTTACATTTCATACAAGTGCTAGAAAAATCAATGTCCGAAGGGGTAGCTAATTAAACCAAAAAGACTTATTTTTTGAGCCAGTAAAGGTTTTCTCCAGTGGTCGAATGTTCATGACTTTCAAATTCTTTGTGCAGCTTTTGCATAAAGATGAGTCCTGAGACAAGTCGACCCTAACTTGGATAACCTCTGAAAACTTACTCTAGTCCCCTTGTCAAGGGTGGAAAGGCAGATGGAGCTTTTTCCTGCAGCAGCCTGTAGGTGGAGACTTTCACTTTCCTCAGCAGGTCAGACCCACTCTCTCTCAGCCCTACAAATAAAGATTACCATAAAACTTACCACTTGGTGGGGAGCAGAGAGCACTTTCTTTTCTCTATTTATAGACTTTAAGGATGTGGATTTTATGCTTGTTCTCTTCCTTTCCTGATAGTCTACACTGTGCTTTTCCTTTGAAAACAGCTGAAAAGTTATTGGGTCACCATTTTGCCTTCCAGGTGCTGCAGGACCCCTAGTCCCTGCCTGTCTCTCACCAGCTGTGTGCCATCCCTAGAGGCCTGACCTCATTCAGTGTCCCAAAGTGAGGGAAGGTCAGAAGAAGCAGCAAAGGATATCTTGGCTGGCTCAGAAACAGTCTCTACTCTGAGAATGACATTTCTGTGCCTTCTCTTCCTGGATAACAGGGCCTGAAAGACTCTGAAGCCAAACTCTTTCTGTCCACTACAGGCCTTAAGCCAACAATATACACATTGTGTTGCTGTGCAAACAGGGATTACTTTTATCTCTTCCCCCTCAAAGTTTTCTCTGCTGTGCTTTAAAAAAATAAATAAATGAGGCATGAAAAGATAGGGAATAAATAAATAAAGGTATGAACAAACCTTTCCTATGTGTTCTAAAAAGAATAAAGAATCTATGACAGTCAACCATTTCATAAAATTTGCATTTTTGAATTTTATTTTTATAAGTTAATATTTTTTCTGTCATTTGGGCTAATTATTATTAGTATTACCACTACTACAACAACTGCTTTTTGGAAATAAGCCTATAGCACCAAGAAATTTCAAAATTTCCCACTATGTATTCATCTTTTCAATACCCCTAAGAGAAAAACAAGCCACACCTAAAGTTTTTTCAAGGTATTAACTCCTTCCTAACCCCACTAAAGCACACAGTCACTAAGCTGCCAAGAGTGTCAAGAAGATGGAAGAAAACATAACAGCCATCAGTCCGTCTCTTCTAGGACCCAGCCTCTATCACTGGTGAGCACCCGTTTTTTTTTTAATGATGAGAAGATGAAATACAGAGCACTCTACAAGGGGAAGGGAAATCCCCCGATGACCCAAGGATCAGGCTTTGGCCTCATACCTGACAATGGATTGCCCTTGCTGAGTATGTCAAAGTTGTTTGCTGGTCAACCAATGAGCTGGTCCTAGGCTCAAATACAGTATATATTTGTACTCAATGTAACTAATTCGTAAGCCAAACAATGAGAAGGTTTCATGCTTTGTGAGGGTTTCATTTTATTCTCCTTCTTTCAACACATTTGCCCAGTGCAGACCAATGTTAACATTTGGCTCCAGGCAACTGACTTTTTGCTTCTCAATATGAATATTGTTACACAAATGATGTGGTCTCCAGGCCCTTTACCAGTTACTTAACCTTCCTTGAAGCTCATTCTAGTCTGTCAGTATTCCACTTAAAATAAGGCATCCAGAATTGAACATAATTCCCCAGATGCAGTCTGAGCAGCAAAGAGTTCAGACGGGCTAATACCTCTCATAATCAGAAAACTGTACTTCCTTAATGAGGCCCGAGATTACATTTGTTTTTGCAGTCCGTTTACCCTCAACTTGCTTCCCTCATAACTTATTTACCCTTCCCAAAGACTCCTTCCATCTCGGCATCACCAGCTCCACTCCAGATTGCCACTGGATTGGAACTTCCAAAAAGACTACCAGGTAGGCAAGCAGAGCCACTGAAGGAAAAGTGGACCAAAAGGAAAGTAACAGACCTCCCCAACAAAAGAAATTCTACTGAAAAGGCAAGGCAATAGGCCAGTTAATGGATGGTGTACCCAGATAGAGAGGACTACTGAAGACTGCCAGATATCACAGTATGGAAAAGAATATTCCAGCTACACCTACTGCATTCTTCATTTGTAAATAACTAATTACTCCTGCTCACCCAAAGGAACACTACATCACACATAAAAGTAGAAATCAACATAAATTACAAAACTGTTGTCTACTTGGAGAATAAACTGAAAGGGAAAAAAAAAGTTAGATGAGCTATATTCCACAGCTGCCCACTTGTTTGGCCTTTATTGAAAGTCACACTCTCCTAGACCCACTTTACCCTGACCTAGACTTTTGCTCTTCTATCCCCCTTTCCCACTAACCTCTCTCCACTATTAAGAAGTTGGTAAATATAGTCAATGATTCTAAAGGTGCCAAACTCTCATTTCAACTTGTTTCCCAGTTAATGTACCATAGCAGGGAATGAATTGTTATTACAAGGAACTAAAATAAAAATATTTCAGAGTCCATAATTGGCTTGTCTTACTGGACATTTTAGAGAGCCAAAGTACCAGTTCCAGATTATTAGTCCTTGGTTTGTAGGAAAATAATACATTTCCTCATTAAAATACTCTCTGTTCTCCACAGTTTAAAAAAAAAAAAAGATGCATTTTGTCCTACAGTCTTTCATTTTTAGGGAGTTTTGAAGCTTTGGAGGCACAATGAGAGGACAAGAAAAAACAAATAGGTGCTCTGCTTTGAAAATCAGCCATTACCTTCAGTAATGCTTCCCCTCCTTCTAAGTCAGTTTCCTAGCAGCTGCACAATTCACCACATTGAAAGATCATTTACTTGTTTTCCAAAAAATATAGCCGTGTGTGCATGTGTCCATGCATCTGTACATGTGTGTGAGGGTGTGTTTAAAATCAAATGCCAATAATTAGCTAGGTTGGAGGCTGAAGGTATCTATATGTAATTACGGCAATCAAACATTTGAAATTACAAATTCATGGATCCCTAGGCACAACCTAAACCAAATGAGACTTGCTGCTTGGTAAGCATGTTATCGTGGTCCTTCTTATTAGAATCCAGTGAAACCAAATGTTCAGTGGTCTGTCTGTGGCCTTTAGCCTAACAGAATTTGTAGCTGTGTACTGCTTCCCATATGTGGTACATGTTAGTACCTTGTACTGTTTTCCATCATACTTACCATGATTGCAAGTAATTATCTGTGTGACCATTTTTTTTAATGTCTATTTCCTGTACTATACTCTGGGCTTCAAAAGGATAGGGACAATGTTTGGTTTGTTTTTCAATGTGAATCCAAGCCTAGTAGGATACAAAGGTAGGTAGGATAGGAACTAATAAATAAACGAACCATCAGCCTGACTGGAGAAGACAGGCTGTGTTCAAAAGGATAAGAAATAAATGTAGGTCTCATCGAAGCCTTACCTAATCACCTATTTAAATTTGCAAATTTTCTCCAATACTCACTATCTTCCTTTTTTGCCTTATTGTTCTCCATAGCACTTATAAATGCTCCATAACACTTAAAATACCATACATTTCACTCGTTTGTTTATTATCTCACCCCCTTCTAGAATGTTAACTCCATGATGTTAGGAATTGTTGTCTGTTTAGTTCACAGCTGTTCCTGGAACTCTGAAAACAGCCCCTGGAACAAAGTAGGTATTCAATACATATTTGTTCAGTGAACGAATGTCCTTTATGGACTATGCACAAAAAAATTTTAAATACTATCTGTATGATACCATTCCCCATTTAGTAATGACACATGAAAGAAATCAGCCTAGAATAGTCCCTTCTGTCAGTTCTCAGCATCCTAAGATGTCAGAACATGGTCCTGATCTCTGGCTTACTAGGACAGGGACACCCACCTCTATTTTCCATGTATCCTGCATTGCTTCTATGTACCACCAAGCCACCTCTGGCAACACAAAACCTTTCTTCCCCAATAGGGCAACTGAATGCAAAATAGAAAAGGAAGCTACCTTCTCCTGATCATGAGACTCCAGTGTGACATGGGAATAAAGTGCTTTGGCCCAATTCTAAAGTATTGACTTAATGCCCTCTGCTAAAAGCTTTTTGCCAGAATTTCCCCCAAACTTGAATTCCATGTGCCAGCCAGAATGCTGGCTCCTGAACTAGAAGTCTCAATTGCCAAAGAAGCAGCAAAGCAAGAAAAAAAATAGGCATTTTTATTCAATGGAAGTTTGGGGTGTGAACAAGGCATGTGAAATTTATAAAGTACTAGAAGCCTCTTACTTTTCTGGGAAACACTGTTCTAGTTGGTACAAAAGAAAGGACTCTGGGTCAGAGACCTGAGTTTAAGTCTTGATTATGTGTGACCTCAGAAAAATACTTAACTTTTATATTCTTTATTTTTTTCATCTGTAAAGCTAGTATAATAATGTTTATAGTCTCATAGAGTTGTTGTGAGGATTAAATTAGTTAATATATGAAAAGCATCAAGCCCAGAAACTGACATAGATTAGATGTTCAATTAATATCCATAGTTCTCTTCCCATCTCGTATCCTTTCTTGTTTTATGCAAGAAACAAAAGAAATTGACGTGCTATTCAAAACCACTACAAAAAGTCTTAGTTAGATTTTTTTTTGTGAACAACAATATCCTCTGAAAGGATGATCTCATAGGGGAAAACCAGTTTCCGTTTTTAACCTCTCCCTCTCTCTCTTCTTTGCACTAGAATAAGAAAAACAACTTAATATGCTGAGATGCACAGAGAACACATTTGGACTTTTACCCTTTACTGTTTTAGGGAAGTGAAAGAGAAAGCTCCCTTTCCTTTCTTTGAAAAAAGAGCAAAGCCACCATCAGGCAATGTTAGATGGTCCCCGAGGCATTAAATAAAAAAAAAAGTCCTCCAACAAAATTAAAACTTGGAAAACCTCAGAGGAGCAGAAACCTGGGCAAGAAAAACGCACAACTTCCTTGTGAGGGAAAAATAAGAAAAGAAAACTGATACAATGAACAAGCTTCAGGGAAAGGCAAGAAAGTTCTAGATGAGCAAAAAACAAAGCAGGGCTCTGCTAAAAGTGGAAGCCAGAGGGACAGTCCCCTGGGAGTTCTCACAGGTGACTAAAAGGAAAGCAGCAGCCTCAGGAGCCTGACTATTTAGCTCCTCTTTTTAAGTACATTTTTTTTTCAGTGTGGTTTGCGCTTGCCGACTCTGAAACATCCAAAACTAGGAGAGGGTCCCATTAAAAAAAAAAAAAAGAGTTTCTCTAGGAGAACCGCCTTTGGAGGGTGAGTAGCTTTCATTGATTTCAAAAGTGGCTTTCTTAGCAGAAGGATTCAAACTTTTTATTTAATTTTAACTCCCCCCTTTTGATAATGCTGAGGCAATACCTTGGGAAAAGGGGGCCAAATAACAGTTATTAATTACCCTAATTAACCCAATTCATAAGACATATTTGTATGGCTGTCATGACAACTGCTTTGACTAACTTGCCAAGAATAGCTTAGCTGTCCATTCAAATAAATCCCTGATAATTACCAGTCTAGTTTACTGGGCTTCTGTGATAATAATAATTAGTGCTACTGTGCAAAAGGTCACACTAAACAATTTATGAATGATGAATATTGCATGGTGATTATGTGAGTCACAGGCAATGTACAGAATGTTCGCCATTATGCTATTAATGTAAAGGCGGGTGGTTGGATTTGAGGCAGTAGCTGACTCTATGGTCTTTATAGCTAAAAATGAGCAACAGCAAAAGTGGAAATTTTATTATTAAATAAAGCATGCCCAAGGAATCGTAGGGTAATTGTAACTCACTGTGTTTCTGAAGCCATAATTCATAAATTATGGCCATAGTCTTGGATTCAAAAGAAGATGAAATATGAAATATTTGAGTTATGGAAGTACATGCCCTGGTAGGAGTATTTGTGAAGGTACGAAGATCCAACATTACATATAGTAAGGGCTCAGTAAAGATTTGGGGACCGCATTAGGGAAAAATAAAGTCTGTGTCCAGATGTGCATATTAATCCCTATGTGATTAAGGACAAGCCTCAAGAAAGAAAACCTCCCTCACTACTGGTGATAACCATGGTCAAGTAAGTGGGGCATTTCAGTTGACGATCAATGTGTTATTACCCTCAAGAAACAGTGTGATGGTCCAGACACCTTCAATAGTAACATACCTTTGAGAAGTGAGTTCTGAATGTTGTTGTCACTTTTTCATCCTACTAAAATCTCTTTCCACTACATAATTAGATTGAGAAATACAGATATCATCCTGTGAGTGCTGGGCACACAATACATTTGATTAGTTAGAAAAGACTGAGTGGACTGCAAAGACATTGGTCCTGTCACCTCTTTCTATTAAACACTTTGACTTTTGGTTCCCAAAAGTCAAACCAATTCTAGGGATTTATAAAAATGATATAATATTTTGGTGTCAAAGAAATAAAAAATTAAACCAAAGTCTGTGTTTTTACTGAATTCCTACATCAAATAATTTTACTTATTAGCTAAGTCTTTTTCTGAACTGTGTTTCTTTTTAAATCACTATTTGTCATTTCAAGTTTCAGACTACACTATGAGTAGTGTTCACATCAAATTAGAAATTTGGCATTAACGAAGTACTCTGGTTGAGTTGGCAGAAAGAGATACAAAACACATCCCTTTGTTGCCAGTAAACTTGGATTTCTTTTTATCTACAGCAAATGCAGAGAAGGAAAGTTCATTTATGCTGAGCAATAATTGGAATGCTACAGTGACGCACCTGGAACACTGCCTGGCACATGGTAAGTGTTCAAGGAATGAGAAGCTATCTGAAGCAGGAATTAGGCAATATTTACACTATCGTAAGACACGAGATTGTGAACCTGCCACCAAGTTGAGATCTTTGAGCATTAAGATCACAACTGGTGATGCCTCCCCCACTCTCTGTTGCTTGTGGGAAACCATGACTCACTCCACTGTTTGTATTACTTTTGGTTCCCTCCCTTCCAGGGATGAATAAAATTGCATAATATTTTGGTGTCAAAAGAAAAAAATAGAGACAGACCCTAGTCTGTATGCAAATTGAAGGCATGTTAGAGAGTAATTTACATAGTAATCTTTATTTCTCTACGCCTAATGGGTATTTTTTAGAATCATATGATTTCTAATACTGTGTTAGGTCCATATGAAAGCAGGACTGTTAGAGAGTGTGTTAAGAGACCCAAGAGTTTTATCCCAATTCTGCCAATAATTGTATTGCAACCTGGTAAAAAAATTTTTACACAATTTTTCATTTTTAATGTTTTTTTTTCATTACGGAACGGAGTCATGGCAATACTGGCATTATAATGAACACGTTGCCTTCTAAGGTGCTTTAAATATGGCAAATACCAGACTGTTTCTAGGAAGGGACTAAAACCAACGCTTACCCTTCATGCATATATTCTTCACCTCATGCACTGCCCTCCCCTGTCCCCACCCCAATACATTGTAAACTACTTGAGGACAAGGATTATTCAGTACTCATTTTTATAAACGCTGAAGCATCTAGCACAGACTCTGATGCATAGGTGCTCAGTACCACACAGCTGAAATATACGGAATCTGTGAGCACATATGGCTGGCTGAGGCGCTGAAGTGTGAGGTCAGAGCGTTGGAGAGCTGTGTGTCAGAGAATGTGCAGGGGAAGTGAATCTGCAAGTGTATAATTAACGACCCAGTGACTGCTGATGAGAAAGAGAATTCGATACTATGCAGCACCGAACACAACTTAACAAACAGCAACTCATGTAAGGGAACCTAATACTCTACGCATTGTGGAGAGGAAAATCCTGCTAGGCAGTGAGGTGTAAGGGAATCTAATCTGCTGTGAATGGAAGGCAGCCTAATAGGGTTTGATGTGATTGGAAATCCAATGTACTGGAGTAGAAGAAAACCCAATGTGGAATAGTAGTGAAGAGGGAATAAGCACTGGTGATTAACCAGACTGGTCACTGGAAGTTTCCTTTGTTCCAAAAACACAAAACCAAGCCGGATAAGTATTCAGCCCAGGATTGCAACTCTATTGAGAAAGGGCAGAAATGACCCTGACTATACAAATACTTCTCTTAAGTTGTTCATTTATACCACACAAACCAAGGAGTAGCCTGGGCCCAACTCCCAATCCTGCTCCCATCATACAGAAGCCATCCAAGAGAAAGCAAGCTGGCAACACCACTTGCTCCACCAAAAACAGTTACTGTGTTAAACGTCCTTTGTGTTTACAGGATTAGTGTTTTGCTGGCATGAAAAGTAAGAATGCTTCTATTAGGTTCTCAAGCTAACGTGCAATCTGCCCACGTGGATCTTCGGGACAAGGAGGGGCACCCCAGAGCCCCAAAGGGAAAATCTGAAAAGTATTTTATTGGGAAATCGTTCTGCTTTTTAAATAACCTGTTCTTCAATACAGCTCTTTTCCAAGCTCACTAACAGTAAGGAAATTTACATGAAAAATGGCCTTTAGGAGCCATCACTATTATTTATGAGGAGCTATAACTGAGCCTGATGTTTTACAATAGGCAGAATATGATAAACTAAACCTTGCCTGTTGTTCATGTGTAGTTATTATGAGACTAGTTGGTTATACAGCACCCTGCACTTGTACTAACGTGCTAGCCAGTATAACCACCACCAGCCAAGCAATTCTTTCTGTCACCAGAATCGTTTGAGCAAACCAGAACAAAAGTCGGGTTAAGACATCAGAAGGCGATTGGCATTAGGGGCAGATGAATGTGAAGTGTGTGGGCTTTTGTCAGAAGGCTGTACTAAGCCGCACACCTCCTGGCTCCCTGCAGCTGGGCTCTGGATGTCTACTCTGATTATGTCACTAACACAAACAAGTCTCCACTTTCATCAGCACTACCATGCCAAGACATCTTTGGAGGAGCTTAAACTAGCACTCCTCCGCCTCTCACACATCAGACACAGAACTGTCACAAACATACACGGATCGCTCTCTGCAGCCAGTGATGAGGGAAGGCAGACAGGCCACAGCTGGATTCTCTGACCTTGGGCAGAGTGAAGAGAGCACACAGTTAAGAGGGGACAATCCTCTCTGGACTTCGCAAGGGGCAAATTCAATGAAGAAGTCAGACTGGGGAAGAAGATCAATCTCCCCCTGGCCACATCATCCTCATTATTAGGACATGTCAGGAAGCGGGGCAGCTGCTATCAGGACAACAGCCGGGGGAAAGCAAAGAAGAAGAGAAGCCCAGACTGTCTGCTTTGCTACTGGCAAAATGAGTCCTTCCCAAGAGAGTCACGTAGGGTACCAGGCACTCTGAAATTTCTCTGTCTCTCTCTCTGTCTCTGTCTCTCTCTCTCTCTCTGTCTCTCTCTCTCTCTCTCTGTCTCTCTCTCTCTCTCTCTCAAACGCGCACACGCACACTCACACACCCCATTTCCTCCCAGATCTCAGGAACACAATCCTTTTTTCTTTTTTATCTAGACAGTAGCTTTGGCCCACCTTTACAAAATAGGTGGGGAACGGTTGCCCTTGATGGGACTATTACAAAAAGAAAAGGCCAGGATGCATCCCTGTCTCAGAGGAATGTAAAGATGAAGAGATAAAGACAATGAAATTACTGTGGCCAGAGGAATGAAGGCTGGATTTTAGTGCATCGGTGCGCCCTCTGCTGACTGTCAGACAGAACTTCACAGAAAAAAAAAGGTGCAGAAAGAGAAGGGAGAAAAAGAAACCAAGACTGGAAGCAAGAAACAAGGAAGGAAAAAGGCCTTTCTCCTCTGGGGCCTGCTGTCTGTTTATCCAGAGGAAAGATGAAGAGGAGGAATTCCTTGACATCCTATCTATTAAGAGCGGCTGAGAAAGAAGATAAAATCACCCAAAGAGAAAAAAGACATCCTATAAAAAAGACACCTGCACTCAAATGTTTATAGCAGCACAATTCTCAATTGCAAAGATATGGAATCTACCCGAGTGCCCATCAATACATGAGTGGATTAATGAAATGTGGTATATGTATACCATGGAGCCACATGTATACCAGTCAGCCACGAAAAACAATGGTGAACTATACCTCTTGTATTAACCTGGATGTACCTGGAGACCATTTCTTCTAAGTGAAGTATCTCAAGAATGGAAAAACGAACACCACATGTACTCACTATTAAATTGGAACTAATCAGTCAACACTTATGTGCACATATGGAAGTAACATTCATCGGAAATCAAGCCGGAGGGAGAGGGGAGGAGGGGATGGGTAAATTCACACCTAACGAGCACAGTGCCCACTATCTGAGTGATGGACACACTTATAACTTTGACTCAAATGGTACAAAAGCAATTTATGTAACCAAAACCTTTGTACCCTTGTAATATTCTGATATTTAAAAAAATAAATAAAATAAATACAAAAGGAGCAAATAATCCCTCCCCCGAAAAAAAAAGAAAAAAAAGAAAAAAAATACCAAGCAAAGTGATCTAGGACTCCTCGGCACCTAGTTGGATTTTATATTATGGCATTGAATCTGGTTGTTCTGTTTGGTCCACTCTGGCGTCTAAGAAGCTCAATTTAATTCATGGCCCATCTCAAATCATCAAATCCTGTAGTCAATGGCAATAAATCTTAAATATTAAGCTTTTAAAAAAGAAATAAAGAAGATAAAATCACAAATATTTCCTTGACACTACTCTGATTCCACGTTGCAAATGTGACCAGATGAGGCTTGCTTGCATGTACTACAAGCAGCATCTTACTGAGCTGCATCTGCACACTACCCATCGGATGTCACAGGGAAAGGGCGGTGGCAGCATGCACATAAAAGGCCATCAGGCAGCGACTGGGAGAATAGATTTGAGCCACAAACCATCTATCTGAAGCTGGCTGCAGACTGCTTCTTTCTTTACTTTGAAATGGATTCTTTCCATGGCTGCTTTTCTGAAATGAATTTGCTTTTTTTCAGAATTCATGATAGGTAGGCTCTGTGCATCACCACCACCACCACTCTCCTGCCTCAGCCCCTTTCCACTTTTTTAACCAATGGCTGTGTGTTGGATTCAAGACTTCAGCACTCAGATTCAGACCACCCTAGGGGAAAAAATAGCTCCCTGAGATTACACCAAGAGTTTAACTCCAGATCCAGATCTCAGCAGCTGGCCTTCAACCATCTTCCTGTCCCCACACGTTTTTGCCTCACAAACTCCTCACTCTTCAAGAGTCAGCTCAAATAGTACTGCCCTAATCCCCCGGACTAGGTCACGTTCCCCAAGTTTTCTCTTTCATATTAATATGCCTTTTTCTTTCATCATACTATAATTTTATATTATGGTGGTGTTTTGTCTCCCTATTCCATGAAGACAGAGGCTACGTCAGTTTTGCTGACTGCTATTTAACCAGTACCTAGAACAATACCAAGAATTTCAGTGTCAGGGTATACACTGAAAATAAAACCATGGAACGAAATAAATGAATATATCCATACCAAAGCAAACTGAACTATTCAACAAAATGATTTGCTAATATTGACATGACCCTTAAGAAAGCATTTTGAAACACTTCCCTCAAAGTCTCTGTTCTCTGGTTTTTATTCCTCCCGAACACCCAGAGATACTTAATTACTTCAAGAAATGCTGGTAGAGATTTTATGCCACAGCCCACTTTCTGCTTCAGTCACCTTCAATATTGTTTTCAAATTCCAAATCAAAATCTGTTTTCCTGCTACAACTTACCACTGCAAGTGTTTATGCTATGTTTATTTAATTTTGCAAACCAAAGAATCAATAAAACATTATATTGATAACATAATTTCATTGTATCCTGCAAACAGGCCATCAGTTGATACTGAACCAATTAATATTGAGCTCTATGTATTCTCATTTGGTCTAACAGTCACATATGGTATTTACAAAGTCCATTATTCAGCAATAAAAAGGCCCAGAATTATTTGATCTATTTCTGACCTTTCCAGTTCTAACCAATCTTTTTTTTTTTGCCTGCTTTGAAACATTATTTATAAGGCATTTTATTAAACTGTATTCTGTGTACAATATATAAGGTCCAAAGCGAAAGACAAATGCTATTATTTTAAAACTCTTCTTTCTACTAGTAAGTAAGTAAACATGTAATATTATCTAGCCTGCAAATGTTTAACATTGGTAAGAAAAAAACGGAAGGTTTTAGCTTACTGGAATTTCACGTACCTGACTTAAAGATGGGTTAAAACAATCCACCAACAGAGGTATTGAAAACCTTCCTTATGGCATACACCTATCATCACGAAAGACAGCATAATCCAATAAACTGAAACCCCAGTAAAACTGAGCCTCTTGTGGTCATTGAAGATAATTTTTTTTCCTCTGCTACTCAATGGCAGGGAAATTAAATTTAATTTGGAGTTAATGCTTACTTGGTTTGCTGTGGAGGGAATTTTTCCCCTCTTGGTTCTTTACTTGCACCAAGAAAAAGCACATCCCATGGAACATTTTAGGTAGACTGTCAAGGTTATGGAGCACAATGGATATGATACACTTCTCTCTGCTACATAGTTATCAACCACTGAATTACCTTTAGCCTGAACAAGAAAGCAAGAAAAAACATGGGAGGATATGTTTACCGCAGAGAACCACTTCTAAAATTACTTTAAAAGAAACTGTCCACCTGAAATGAATCATTAGATAAGCCTTGTATTTTGCACATTTCACAATGGTTAGGATGATGTAATATGGGCAATTACACACAGGCAACTAGAAAGTTGTCGTCCAAAATAGCTACAGCACAGCTGAGGTTTGCTCTGGGTCTGTGGTTTATACCAAAGCAACAACCTTCCCTATGAACAAAGCCACTACAAATTCAAAGGAAACCCTGAGCTGCATTTGGATATCATTTTAATTATACGTGCATGGATTACAACTCCATAAGCCAGAGAGGGGAAAAAAATCAGCCAAATGAACAGAAAGCAGTTAGTATTCAATGGCTGACTCCACAGAGAACAATATCTACTCATTTAAAAAAGCAAACTGGTATATCAGGGCTATGTACAACCTGATTAAGAAATAGTCAGAACCAGGTACCTTATTATTTTGTTGGCAATGATTCACTTACAGTGAGACCATATTTGCCAGAGTGTGCACATTTCATTCGGGTTAAATATTATAATAAAGAATCAAGCTTTTGTTCTCCCCACCTGCCAAGCCTCCTGGCACCTCCCTAAAACCCGCCAAAAATATAAATTGACCCCAAAGTGGCTGAAGTGGAATTGGAGCCCCTGCCCTAGGCCACTATATTTCATCTCAAAATTGAGAAGAGTATAAAATATCCCTAGATAAGAGATACCAGGGGCTGGTTTCCTGGGTGTAAGGAAAGCATGTCTGAGACACAGCATAGTCCTGGGAACATGAGCTCAAAAGTTCCTCACCATGAACTGGCTATTTAAAATTCATTTGTAAGTCACTTGCTTGAAAGAAAGAAGAAAAAGCAGTAGCCCTGAAACACAGCCCAGGTCTGCGGAAGCAGCAGGTCACAGGAGAAGAAAGGCTTGGGACAGTATTATTAAAGTGCAGGTCACAACCCCAAGCCAGTGGTCCATGAAATTGCCATCTCCAGAGCTTCCTAGCTAATGGAGATGCCCAGCACAAAGTCACACAGGAGAAAGGTTGAAAAATGCCAGATTAAGGCCTAAATTGATATCCACTGACTCTGGGAAGAAAATACAAGGGGATGACGTCAGAGCTTTTGGCTCTCTCACCAGCACATCTAGCTAACACTGATTCATGTAGGACCCCTCCAACTTCACAGTTGAACTAGAGATGGGCGTCACAGTAAAGAACAATGAGAAACCTTGAAGGTGCCACTAATGAAAAGAATAAATATTGTCATGTAAAAAGGACTTTGGGTAACTAAAAGCAGAAAAGCACACTGGGGCCAAATTTATTTGCAATAACAAAATAGAGGCAAACAGAAATTCTTAATTTCTAAACTTGATTGTGTTGCCCTCTACAGTACATTGCTAGGGGCAGTAACAATCGGATTGCCTCCTTCCAGATCGAGAGGTATAAATTAGATATTTTCCTAGTCAAAAAGAGATCATGATAATAATAGCTACTTAACATTTATTAAAAGCTTATGATGTGCCAGGTGCTTGAACACTCACATTGAATCCTCACAAGAATCTATGCGGTAGGTACCATTACTCTTACTTTACAGACAAGGAAGTTGAGGCAGAGAGAGGAAGGAATTTCCCTAAAGTCACTCAGCTACTGACTCTAACTTCTAAAAACAAAGATGCAATAAATCAAAATAACTCTTCCACGAACAAACACCCAAGTGACAAGTTATATCTAACAAAACAGGAAGAGCTCGCTACAAAATAAAGATGCAAAAGTCAAGAGCTCTCCTATGTACTCTAAAAGCTTTGTCCAGTTAGACAACATAATGGAAAAAAGAGCTCACTCAAAATAACGGCAAAACTATTAAATATCCAGAAATAATCTTAATGAAAAATGTAAGAACTATACAAATGTACTGACGACATTAGCATGAAATGTGACTAAATGGAAACATGTCATGTTCCCAGATAAAAAGACTACATGTCAATTCTTCCTAAATTTACCAGTTTGGCACCTTTCCAATCAAAATCCCAACATAGTTATTTGTGATACTTAACATGATTCCAAAGTTCATTTGAAATAATAAACAAAAACTAAAACATTTTTAAAAGACAAAGAATGAAGAGAAACTAACCCTACCATCTATTAACATCTATTATAAAGCATCAGTAATTAAATCAGTGTGGCTTTGGTACAAGAGTAGAAAAACAGATCAGTGCAAAATAAATGAATAGCTCAGAAAAGTCCCTAGTCTTTATAAAAACTTAATTTATGATGTTTTTCAGAAGCACCAGAAAGTAGTGGGGGAGTAACCAACAATAAATGACACAAAGTCAACCAATCAGTCATCTAGAAAAATATCTTTTACATGATTACCTCCAACCATATGCCAAAATAAATTTATTAATGAGTTAAAAATTTAATGAAAACATGAATTCATAAAGATAATGGAAGAAATATCATATATATAATCTCTGGGTTCAGAGAAAGTTTTATAGCTTAAAAGCAACAGAAGAAATCACAGATTAAAAAACTGATAATATTTTCCATATATGATTCCAAAACACTGTAAATCAAAAATAAGCATAAATATAATTAAAAGTCATACAACTAACTTAAAAAAGTCATTGCAATAAGTGAAACAAAGAATTTGCTTTAATATATGCATTAGTAATCAAAGAAACACGAATTAAAACTAAAATTAGAAACCCATTTGCATCTGTGAAACTAATAATTCTCCCTCCCACCCCATCCCCTGTCCTCTCATTTGCCATTCTCCCAACAGGTACCCATTTTAATTAATTTCTTGTTTATCTTTTCATGCAATTTCACATATATATAAACCACAAAATATGTATTCTCTTTTTCCCTCCTTTTTTCACAATGGTGATAGTGTGCCCTACACATTTTTCTGAATCTTTCTTTTATTTAGTTAACAACATATTTAGAGATCTTTCCATATCAATATACAAAACACTCTTTAAAAAAAAAACTTTCTACTGCTAGATATACACACTGTTGTCATTTTTGCTATTTCAAATCATACATCAATGAAGAACCTTGTATATACCTCATTTTTCATGTAGTCAAGCATATCTGGAACATGAATTCCCTAAAAGTGAAATTGCTGGGTCAAAGGGTATATATGTTTGTAATTTTGAGAGATATTGTCAAATTGCCCTCTTTGGAACTGGTGCTAATTTATACTCCCACTAACAATGTATGAGATGGCCTGTTTCTCACAGCTTCACCAGATTGGTGGTGACATTTAAAATCATAATAATGCTTTGTGATTACAGTGAAATGGGCTCTTACACACTGGTTGGTGGGAGTGTACATTTGTATAATTTATATGGGGAAAATACTTATGAGAAGTTTCAATATTAAATATATATATAAACCCTCAGATAAAACAAGTTCAATTCTAAAGAATTTATTCTAAGGAAACAAACAGAGATCATAAGACTTATGTACAAGGACATCCATAATAGTGTTATTTCTATAAGGAAAAAAGGTAAAGAACCTCAAAGTTCAATATTAGAGATTGAGTAAAAGTAAATTCATATGCAAGTTCAGAATCAGGCCTTAACACATCCTACAAAGCAACATGTGTTTGGTAGGGCCTTCGTCACAGCCAGTCCCAAAGCTCCACAGACTGACAAGTGTAAATAGAATTGCAATTCAATAAACAAAATTCCTTGCTTTTAATCTTCTTATCGCCTTCTGGAGTTTTATATTCACTTTCATGCTGATATGAATTTACATAGTATTACATAATTTTTTTCAGCTAGAACACTCTGCTTTATGACATTAACTTCTTCCAAATCCTGGCTTAAAAGCAATTAAATATTTTAATTTCCTGGAAATTCTTTTCTAATCCAAAGGATCTCATCTTTAAGCCATACAAAGGGAAAATGTGAATCTTTTAAGTTGCTTCATAATCAAGTTTCAAACATTCTCATTATTTCTTTAAATAAAGACTTTTTACATTAAAGAACTAAAATAAAAATAAGAGACTGGGAAGGGGTCCCCTCAATTTTTAGTCTTTTCTTTTGTACTCACCCACATGAAAAAGCAATAGATATTTATTTCTATCCAATGCTCGATGTTATAACGTGAAAAACTTATAATTTAAATCTAAACTCATCTAACTAAATGGTTGAACATATAAGAATTGGAGACAACTGAAAGCCATAGTCTCCATTTTCCAAGGGACAGAATAAAGAATTAGGCCACGGATGTTTTCCTGCAGCGGGCAAACCTTTCACCCACAATCAGTGATGCTGCACAGAGTTCTCATCCATTAGCTATGGGGGGGAGGAGGTGTGAAGCATCTGTGTGGGTTTTTTTCCATGAGAATTTTCTTTACAATGCCTAAATAGTTCTGATGTCTATCTACACGAGGCCACTGAATTAAACATTTTGCACCTTAGTATAGTACTTAGTGTGTGAGAAGTTTATATAGACATCGATTAAAGAGGTGTTCCAAAGGATACTGCTTTTTGTACTTAAACGCTGTTCAAAACTAGACTACTACATGATAAGGCAATCACATAAATTTGTCTTTTGTAAAAGGATTGAACTTATTCCGTTTTGTTGGAAAAAAAGAAAAAATAGTGCATTTAGTAGAGGTTGAATTTGAAATCTTCAGCATCTCAATGACCACAAACTCATTAACTCCCTCTTTTTTTTTTTTTCCTAATTGTTGAGGCTATCATGTTCAAGCAGTATGCCTCAGAGCCAAGGAACAGGTACATGAAATCAAATAATGGAGAATAATAAAAAGGTTCCCCCACCATACAAATTGGCCATTTGGTACTGAAGAGGGTACTGAAAAAAACATATTTTGCCAAAAGTGGCCCTTAAATAAGGCCTATATCATTTTTATGGTACTAGATATCTGTACAGGTTACTGTTAAATGTTACTATTTTAAAACCTCTCATCCTAAAAATAAAATTTGTGAACCAGATGTCTAACACTGGTGAGATAAATCTACTTCTACAACACTATACATATGGGCAAGAATGAATGAGGAAAAAATACTTTTCATAACTATTTCTCACATAAATGAAAGGGTTATTTTTAAATGTAAGACTTCATACCTGTTATCATCTGAAAGAGACCTCCAAGAAAAGAAAAATAGGAAGAAAAACTGGTATGATCTGATTGAACAATGAAAATAGAAAACATATTTGGTCTGACCCTCCTCAGAATAACTTATGCACCCTGTCTATGCCAAAGCTTTGGCCCTTGATATATACTGCATAGTATAGTAGTTAACTTTTTAAGGTAATTGCATTTCTGATCTCAAAAATAATACATGTTCAGTGTACAGAATTTGGAAAATTTAAAAAGTACACTATTTAAAAGGTAAAAATCACCTGATTTCCTACAACCTGAGATAACTGTTAATGCTTTGGTTATTTTCCTTCCAGTCTTTTTTTTCTATGTATATATATTTTTAAACAATTGGAATTAATCTATGTGTGCTGTTTTGTTTTCTGATTTTTTCAATTAATGCATGTGTTATACCATGAGAATTAGCTTGTGTCATTAAATATTCCTCAAAATATTTTAACAGCTTCATAGTATTCTAGAATATGTATGCATCATAATATATTTAGCCTTTCACATATTGATGATATTTAAGATATTTCTGATGTCTTATCTCTATAAATTATGTTGAGATGAACACCTTTCTACATGAATTTCTATGCAGATCTAACATTATTTCCTTAGGATAAATTCCAGAGATAGAAATATTTGATATTTTTAGGGTTTTTAGTGTGTATTGTCAAAGTGCCCCCAAGAAAGAGTATATCAAATTCTATCAATTATGTACACTGTAGCAGCGTATCATAACGACACCCTTGCCACCACTTGATATTTTTTAAAAAATCTTTCCTAATTTGAAAAGTAAAAAATGACATCTTGCATATCAAATTGTTGACTGTGATTCCCCTGAGGTGATGAATTGGTGAGGAGAGGGTTGTGGAGACTTCAACACTCCTGTATTGCTTGACTCTTTTAGTAATAAGTTTGCATAGTTTTTGCAATTAAAAATTAATAATAGTATTGCATTGCTATTATCTGATTACTAGGATTGAAATATTTTCATATGCCTATTGGCTGTTTGTACAATTTCTTTCTGAATTACCAATTTGTGTCCATTTCACATTTTTTATATTGTGGTGTCTGTCTTTTTATTGATTTGTAAGAGCTCTTTATATATAAGGGTATTGCTTAAATGTCCTCTTATCTGATATGTCTTCCCTGACCTTTCTAAAGCAACCCTCATTCCTGACAGAACATGAATACTTCATACTTTTATCTCCATATCACCAGCTAGCATTTTATATATTTTTTTATTATTTGTCTCTGTCCATATAAATGCAAACTAAGTGGGGACAGGGACTTTGTTTGGCTCACTGTTGTCTCCCCAGCACCTTGAATCCTGACTAATGTGTAGTAAGCAGTCTATAAATATTTGTAGAATTGATTAATGAATTAATAAACGCAGGTTCTTCATAGAAGCAGAATAGAATGGTGGTTGCCAGGGGTTGTGAGTGAGGAAAATGGGAAGATATTGGCCAAAGTGTACAAAGTTTCAGTTATGCAAGTTACGTTCTAGAGATCTAATAGCATGATGACTATAATTAACAATACTGTATTGTATTCCTGAAATTTTCTAAGAGGGTAGATGTTAAGTGTTCTCAAAATTAAAAAACGATAACTACTGAGAAGATGGATATGTTAATTAGCTTGACAGTGGCAATCACTTCACAATGTATATGTATATAAAAAATCAAGTTGTATACTTTATGCAATTTCTATTTGTCAGTTATGCCCCCAATAAAGCTGAAAAACAAAACAAATAAATATATATTTTTGTCAGTGATATAAATTTCAAATATTTTCCTTGCTTGTGGTTTATTTTTTAATTTAGCTATGATAGTTTTGGACATATGGACATTTCTAAATTGTATGTAGTCAAAGTTACTGGTATTTTTATTTGTGCTCATTTCCACTGCTTTTATGCTTCTGAAGTTTTCTTCAATGTCAAAATTAGATGGATATTTATTTATGTTTTCTTCTAATAATTTTATTTGAGTTTTCATCTTTAACTTTTTAATCTATGTGGAATTTAGTTTTGTTATATAGTAAATCAAATCATATTTTTCCAATCGTTAACCAATTACATGGCACCCCTTAGTGAATAATCCTTGCTTTCCTTGTTGATTTAAAGAAAATGTGTTTAACTTTCATCTTTTCTCCTCAGTAAAGATGTAAGCTATGAGGGTAGGTACTGCTTATACTTTTTCTATATCTCTCTGGGCTGAATACAAGGCTAGTCAGTAAAGAATGATCTATAAATATTTGGTGGATGGATGAATGGGTGGATATTTTCAAGCCAAAATAATTTTTTGAAAACAGCCTAACTACTAAACAAGAAGTCTATTCACTAAAGTCTGGATGCAAATTATCATAGAGGGCCAGGTTTTACTTAGAATAAATGAATGCCCTTTAAGAGTAGGGCACTATAACCACTGTAGAACTAAAATCATCAGTAACAAAATATACAAAATCTACCCATCAGGTACAACATACAACTATTCTGGTGAAGGGCACACTAAAAGCCCAGACTTCAGCATTATACAATTCATGGATGTAACAAAAAAATGCTTGTATTCCCTAAATCTATTGAATTTTTTTTAAAGAGATACTTAATAAACACCTACATTCTGTTATAAAGACATCTGCACCCGAATGTTTATGGCAGCACAATTCACTATTGTTAGGTCGTGGAAACAACCCAAGTGCCTGTCAATTCATGAGTGGATTATTAAAATTTGGTATATGTGTACAATGGAATATTACTCAATTTTAAGAAATGACAATGAGCTAGCACCACTTATCCTGGATTGAGCTTGAGCCCATTATTCGAAGTGAGGTGACACAAGACCGGAAGAATGGGCCCCACATGTACTCGCCATCAAATTGGTATTGACTGATTAACACTATGGTGCTTAAATGGTGGTGGTGTTCACTGGGGATTTGGGGGGTTGGGAGTAGACCCACATCTGAGGGATGTGGAGAGCATTGTGGAGGGGAGGGGCATGCTTGAAATATATTTGGGGATGGGAATTAGGGGTCTCAATAGGGGGAAGGAAATCCTCTAAAACTGATTTATGTGACTAGCTGTACAACTTGGTAAATTTATTAATAACCATTTAATTGTACACTTAAAATGGAGTAAAGGCATGATATGTAAATTACACTTCAATAAAGAAAAAAAAGTAAACTAATAAAAAAATCAAAAAAAAAAGAGAGATACTTAATAAACATTTAACACTGTCCAAAAGGAATTGCATAGAGTTTGCCCTATCCTCAAGGAGCTCAGGGAAAATTAATTTTAGGGAGCTTAGGGTAGAGCAGAGCTCCCCAAGAGTGCCCCAACTAACTTCCTCTTCCCCTGAAGTAGCAGTTGGGTCCCTGAAAGAATGGATTGCCTTGTTACAGAGAGTGCCCCAAATACTGCTGAATGTAATCCATCAGCTTCCAACATGCATTGGGTTTAATAATTCTGGAATAAAAACTAGTTTAAAAGAAAATTAACTTCATTTTTGGCTCTCAAGAAAAACCCCAAGTGCCCTGAGTATATTGATTCTGTAGGGCTCGGTCAGCCTCCTGTGGCCTGAACTTAAAAATAACAACAACAACAAAAATACATCTTTTTATTGAATTCTGGCTCTTCACTGATAATCTACAGCAAAGAACAAAATGAGCAGAGCCATGGTGAACTGCCTCTTGTGCCAACAAATCCCACAAAGAGAATGACAATCAGTGAAATATACTGTTAAGCATGAATAGTAGCAAAAATATTTATCTCTGTTGCAAGGTATTAAAATGAAAAAACTTTCAAAGTGGAAGCTTCAAGCAATTGCATTAGAAGTTGCATAATTTGGTTAGACTGACCTTAGAATGGAATAAAAAGCTGCTTATTTCCATAATGTTGGCCTTCAACTGCATAAAAGGTTAGATAATTCATCATGATATACAAAACAGTTCTTAAGAATATCCAACTTAAAAAGGAGATCTCGGTGACTTCCAGCTCTGTGAATTTTTAGGTAGTGTAATAATCAACAAAATTTATATTTAAGTGAATTTGTGTTCTCCTGAAAGGTCTAGTTTGCCAGGCAAGAGGACTGCATCCCTATTCATCCCTAGGACAAGTTCAGACAACTAAAGCAAGGTTAGTACACTCGTTGCTGCCTTTATGTAAGAACTCGCATTGGACAGAAAGCCATATTTGAAAGGGAAGCTACTGTTTTGACATGCACACTCACAACTCAGATTATACACAGAATCTGTGGCCATCATTTAAAACCTAAAGGTCTGTACCTATTGTGTCACCTGCCATAGCTAAATCCTTTGCCCTCAATATCACCTACAGAGTAGGTATTGTCATCACATGGACTCAAACCTTAATGCAGGCAGCTGTTTGAAGCCCTTCAAACCAATACTGCAAAAATTCACAGAATTATGCTTGGAAGGAACTTGGAGATCCCCTAATCTCTTCACATACTATTCCAAGTTTGGTGTAGTTTGGCATTTGCTTGGATTTTTCAGAATTCTCAGTGTCTTGGATGCTGATTTCCTTAGTAATAACAAGTTTCAATAAACTAAAAGCTTCTCTTTTATGAAGTTTTAAATTCTTTCATCTATTTTGCAGATTTCTAGATTGTTATCTTTGGAGATACAGCAACTCAAGGGGTCATTCGCATATTAGAGAAAACTGTCCAGATGGAGTTTACGAGGCTCAAAGAGTGAGGAGGGCAACTTGTTGTGAGCGTCACACACATTTTTTGATCTATACCTCCAAATACGACAGCATGCACAGCCACAAACCTTTTTAATTCTGGATTTTTCTCCACCTTCCATGATCTCCTCTTGAAGGCACCTGATGATTGGATGTGCAAAGACTGAGCGCCCAGTTGTCATTCCAGCAATGTGCAGTGCCATGGCATTCACAGCTTACCAGTTTTATAAGGTTTTGCTCTAACAAGCCACTACAGAATGTATAGTTTGTGCAAAGGCAGTTTAGCTTTCTTTTCATTTCAGGTATTTAATTATAATATTTTTACCGCAGCAAAGCACACCCCTTTTTCCATTTCTAAAGAATGACTAGTAGAGGCAAAATTAGAAAGAGTGACTTAAAGATGTAAGGACACACATGCCGTTAGCAAGTTGACAAATCACACAGAAAATTGGTGTTTCATATGTAGTCTTTGAGTTTCTCTTTAAAGAGCCATAACTATCACAAATTGTTTTGCAATTAAAAAATCAGGCAAAACCCCACTATGAAAAAACCATTATTTAATACTAATGCCATTGTGTTCTCTCCCGTAAGCTCTTAGGAACAAACATTACCATTAGCATACGCCATCACTCAAAAGTCTCTACTGGAAAAATGGAAATGCACTAATTAAATAAATGATCAGTACAGCAATCTCATAGTCAATGCCAGCCTTAAGAGGGCAGTGAGACTGTGTCCTCCATGGCCTCTGTGCCTAGCAGCACAGAGGAGGAAATCCAACAAGCCGTTCACCATTACCGATAGCCAGATGCCTCTGCTCGTCCCTGCATTTCCAGAGCCCTGCCTCCCTCAAGCATGTCAAATTTCAAATATGAATGCCAGATTACAGACATTTTTACTCATAAAACAGTTGCTTAAAGGTTAAGCCGATCCCTCTAAATACAGTCTGACACAGTCTCCCCTACTCATGCATCTCACTTAGAAAACATATGATTTTATACCAAACTACCTGTACATATAGGCAGCCCAAACCAGACTTCCTCAGGCCAGGTGAATTAAAGAAGAAGAGGAAAGTTTGAAATAGAATTATGCCCAAAAGAGACAAAAAGAGAAACCAAGGCTCAGAAAATAATTTCCAAGAAATTAAAAATATATGCACCACAAGGTATTCTTAAAGCTGGGTATGTGCACAGCAATGATTATTTAGGTGCTTCCTACTCAGAGCTCTCAATTAAAAATAGTCCCTGGGAGATCTATCCTTGGGCTGTATCAAATTGGGGTGCCCTGGCCTCATATTTGGGGGATCATACCCTACTGTGACTAGTAGCCTTATGAGCATGTCTTCAGGGAGGCAAACAGCAGAGTGTCGGCGGGGAGTGGGAGGGGGCCTCAGAGGACCTAAGATTGTAGACATGTGTACAATCAGCCCAGCCAGTAAAGGCTCCGTCATCACAAAGGCAGATAAGTGAGTAAGAGAAGCAGATAACGTTTGTTCCCTCCCCCCACCATCGAGCTTCTCGGGCTCTCGCGCGCTCTCTCTCTCTCTCTCTCTCTGTCTCAGACACACACACACACACACACACACACA
>CAUYRT010076933.1:0-26618 GCA_963574885.1 Lepilemur ruficaudatus
AAAACAAGGAGGGGATTACTCTTGGGAGGGAGAGTAAAGCCTAGAGCTAAAGAGGAAAAGAAAACGCGACACAATGTCTGTCAGCAGCTGTGCTGCCGAAAGTCACCCAACAGGAAGATCAGGCAGCCAGCGAGATGGAAGCTGCCGGAGCAGAAAAGCATCAAGGAGAGAGCCAGGGCTGACTGGGCTGCGGACCACACTGGAGCACACCTGGGACCCAGGACTAACACGGTCCCTGCTGCATGACCTGGGCCTCAGCACACAGACTGTCATGCCCAACCTGGTCTGGAATTCGCATCAGTATCCCAATAATAGCAATGGTCACACCGAACTTAGAGGTGGTAACCCACGTGACCACAAGTCACTGACCAGGGAAATGCACTCAGCCAAAGCCCTGTTTGTCATTTAGATCTGCAACTGACCTTCCCAGGTGAGTTGGAACAGCAATGTATCCAGAGTATTCCGCTGGCCCCACCCTGAGGGAGGTCTCCGAGATACTTGAGGCGAGAGAGGACCCACAGCTCCTGTAGTCCTTACCAGAGGTGTACAGATGTGCTCAGAGGGCTGGTTCCCGAGAGCGCATCCCTTACAGCCAAAGGCCACCACTGGCTCAAGTGGGCCCAGATCAGCAAATCTGCATGCTGTAGTTCTGTGCCAACTGCTGCTCTTGATCTAATTAATAGTTTGTTTGTTTGCATAATTTTCCTCAGGAAGGACTATTAGCACATCAAAAGGATGTAAAAAGTATCCTGGTAATGACAGAGTAAATACAAACCTAGTTTATCACTTTGTCAGTTTTGATAAACGCTACTCTGATATGCTAACCTTTCCCAGCGAGATGCCCTCCTTAAGTCAGTCAACAGCCAACCGCAGGCCCAGTCTGGGAGCTAGTTGATGGAGAAAAGCAAAAATAATTTCTATAATGGTATATATTTTTAAATTCCAAATAATCTGAAAAATGCTAGAGGCGTGTGTTTTACCTTTCCTTCCTCCCTTCTCCCGTTTAAAAGCTCTTGGAAAAAACCTGCCGGGCTGACAGCTCTATTCTTCAGGTCCCAAGGGAGCACTTTGAGAAATGTTTTTAGAACAGTAATTTTCATAACACTCCAGGGAAAGGAAGAAAGGTGGGTTATTTACATAAAGATAAGGATTTCTGTTCTACCTCTCAAAGAAAAGAGAAGGAGAACGGCAAATCTCCTGGAAATGTTAGGAGCCCCCTGAGGTTTAACTCAAGAAACAAAACGCCACTGAAGGCAGAAGGCAGAGAAGGAGAGAGGGTCACCAAGCCCCTCAATTGCCCAAGACACCCTAAGATGCAGTTAAACCAAACAACCAGTGACCCCGTCACGTGCCCCGCGGGGTGGGATTGGGCCGGTTCTTTCTGTATGGAAAGTATACTCAGTAAAATCTCCCAGGCCTTGCCGTGGGGACTTGGGCAGCTAAGGTCTGTGGACTGTTTTCAATAACTAAAACTTCACTCCTTTAGCGTAACAAAAGCATTTATTTTAGTCATGTATGCACTGCATTCAGCTTCATTTTCTGAAGGCAGAACATAATCTTAACTTCTTTTTGTGGTCATCCATTGGCACGTATGAGACTGGTTTTACTATGTGGAAACTGGAGAAATAAGTTCAGAAATTAGCAAAATATCACCGAGGCAACTAGAATGACTTCCAAAGCAGGGTGATATGACCCTCTGCACGCCCAGCATGTTTCCATTTCTCCTTCGCATCAGGACTCTCTTTATGCCTGGCATTGCCCCCTCCCCCAGAAGCCCACGTGCCTCAGAGGAGTCTGCCCCACCAACCCTTCCTCCCACCTGGACTCAGCTCCAGGGGAGGCCTGATTTGCTAATCTCAACCCCTTGCCCAAGATTGGTTCAGAAAAGATCATGCGATCGTTTGGGCCAACGAGGCAAAAGGAAAGGTTTTTCTAGGAGCCTCTGTAGGAAATTTCCTTGCTCTTCAGAGACTGCCATGGGAAGAGTCTCCCCGGACACTGTGACTCCTGGATGTGAGGCCAACTGCTACGGCTGCCCCGCCGTGGATGAAGCTGCGCGTAGGACCAGGGAAGAGCTAAGAGACCTGCAGGGAAATGGAGCCGGAGCACCGAACTCCACCAGCCCTAACGCCCGGGGTACCTCCGGACTTCAGTTTGTGAGCCGTATGTTCTTATCTGATAAGCCACTCTTTAAGTTTTCTGTTGCTTGCGCATAAAGAAATCTTAACGAATACACGTTGTCAATAACTAAAATCTTACACAGTACTAATAATAAAGATGAAAAAAATTACATGAAGACTGTAATAGTGACTGATGGGTGAAGAGACAAGAAACTGCATTATAAGTAAGATGACTTCCTCTACATTGTGACCGATTAAATCATGAAACGATTTAGCACTGAGCCCAAGGCACTGTCATCCCTCAGGATAGTGTGAATGAGACCAGGTAAAGAGGACCTAAAGTGGTAAGGTATCTACTGTGGCCGTACTGAACCTTAGCATAGGACCTTTTGGAGAGAACGCAGTAGATATAACCTAGTGTACGGTCTATAACGGTCCACAAGATGCCCTGGTCAAAAGACCAGAAACTGCTCTAGAAGCTTTAACAGCAATAATTACAGTTTCAGATGGAGGGGCATGGGCCGGAGGACGGTCAGTCCAATTTGTGGAAGCCACGACCAGTTTTGTTCATAAATAAAAAGGGAAGGGTTCAATGACTTGGGAAAGTGTTCCTCCCCCATCTGAAATCCTTCCCCAAGTCCTTGATGTTTGAAACTATGTTAACTCAGAAATAAAGACAGTTCCTTAGTGACCAGAGAGATAAAAGACCTCAAATGCAAATTTCCATGGGAGCACTAATGCGGTACTAAAAACTTGGCCATGCTAAAGCGGACATTAGTTTGCTTTCTGTCTCAATAGCTCTAGAATAAACCCTCTGTGAGACCAGGGATGCTTTTGCCTTGTTCACTGCTGTATTCTTAGTGACTAAAATGGTGCCCAATCCGTAGTACATGCAAAATAAACATTTATGAATGAATGGCAGATGCCTGAGTGCTTACCAAGAGCAAACTTTTATAGGAAGAGAGAAAATCTCCAGGGCTCTATATGACTGAAAGAGGCAGAAGGAAAAGTAGACCACAAAGAAGCAAAAGGAGCAGGAAAATGGACGAAAGATGGGAGAGGTGATTTTTTTTTTTTTCCTTAAGTTAGTCTAGGACAGGCCGTGAATGAGTTCTCACACTGGATCCCATGTCAGGGGGTTGGAAGATTCTGTCTGACAGCCTAAAGATAAAGAAGCACAGACAGGATTTGAACCAAGTAGCAGAAACCATTGTACCCCGCTCCCCGCTGGCTCACGCCAACCTTGTTCTCCAAATAGCAATCCCCTCCCCAAACTGCAGAGGTGGATTCGTCAGGAAGCTAATAAAGCTCAAGCTTCAGTGCCCCTCAGTTTGACAGGAGGGACCCTAGCAACACATTCATTCACTTGCCATATGTTTTTGCAAAACTTGTAAAAGTTGAATATTTCAGTCACATTAGGTCAGACTGATGTCGCTTTCCACTCCAACCTCTCCTCATGGCAGATGGCATCAGAGGGGCTGCAGGCAGTTTGAGGGGCCAGGCAAGGCAAGTGGAATCGGAGGTACATTAGTTTGGGTTTCATAGAATGTATTTATGTGGTTCCCCGTCAACTATGTATAATTATTGCTATCCATCCTGTTATAGGAGTGGCCTTCAGGAAGATTCCAACAGCAGGCCGTGGAAACTCACCTAGTGTCATAACACAAAGTGGCAGAGCTACAGTTTGTAACACAATATGAATATTTGCTAAGACCCTAGTGGAGGAGACGCAAGGGCTGAAATGGATGGAACCAGAAGCTGGACTGTGGAAAACTCTTTCCCATCAATTGAAAGCGAGGATTTAGTTTTCATCGACACCTAGTCAAAATGAAGCTCTCTCCTATTAGGAATACGCATGCAAATGCAATGCATACTGTTGAGTTTTTGTACGATACAATAAAGTTACTTTTTACAGATTTGCATATGAAGTCAGTAGAAACCATTCTGACATTTAGAAGTAAACTATAACAAAACATACGGATCATTCCAAAATGAGTAAGTCATTAAAAGGAAGAGATAAATTGCTGGTAGAAATAATAAATAGGCTCTTGTATTATTTAATGATCCAATTAATAAAAAAGAGTGAGTTAGATGAACATATTTGAAAAATGTTTAAATTTATTTATGATTTGACAGCAATATTTATGTTGACGAAGGTCATATAATTCATAATACACTAATTAGTTAAAAGTGAGTGCAATCAATTCAAAGCATATTTAAGATTAGGCACTGAACAACAACAAAAACAAATATGAAATGTTCTGAAATCTTAGTGTTCATATATGACAAAAATTTGATGGAAGTTTCCCAAAATGTTTATGTGATGGTACCGAGAATGAGTTATGAAGCTAGCAAAAACTTTTCTAAATTATTAATAAAAAACGAATTTGGTCAACCATGCTTCAGGAAAGACTGACTTATCTTTAGACATACGCTCTCAATAGAAAATACTACAAAATCTTGGTAATATGAAGAAGTAATCTAAGAGTATAGAGCCAAAAAAATGAAGGAATAATTATTCAGGTCTATTGGGGCAGTTAAGTAACAAAAATATTGTGGGGTTTTTTTGGGGGTGGTGGTGCAGATTTTATGATGCTTGTGGCATTTAAATATTTTTAAAATGTGTCATTTATGACAATTTCTTTTCTCATTTTAAATAAACACACAAACTTAATTTTGTGTAAATAATCTTGTATACCTTTTCTTTTAAAAAGTCTCTAAACCTGTCCAAGCTTCAGATCCCAAAAGCACCACTTTATTAAGAGGAAAAGATCGTGGATTCACTTCTGCTTCTACTCATTCCAGCTCTGGATTTATTAAACCACTGCTCAGATTTTAAAACACGCCACACACACTAAAACCCAAATAAAAGAAAAATTTCTAAAACTAATGACATGAACTAAAATGGATTGTTTCATATTCTCAGCCTTTTCTCAATAGCTCAGAGATCCTGACACTCCTTTGTATTTCGATAGTGGAATGGCATAGATATGTGTTGGGGATGGAAGGAAGCTAAAAATAGGGTTCTGGAATTCAGAAGCCCTCTTAGGGTTTGTAAAGTATGGGAAAAAAATGAGAATCACTGCCTATGTTAGTCTGTTTGGGCTTGGGCTGCTATTACAAAATACCATCAATTGGGTGACTTCCAAGCAATTATAAATGTATTTCTCACAGGTCTGGAGGCTGGGAAATTCAAGATCAAGGTGCCTGGCAGATTCAGTGTCTGGTGAGGACCCACTTTCTTGTTCACAGATGGCACCTTCTCGCTGTGTCCTCACATGGTGGAAGGGATGAGGGAGCTTTTGGGGGCAGCTTTTATAAGGGCACTAATCCTATTCCAACTTGTAAAAACAGGTAGAGACTAAGTGCCTCTCAGAAGTTGTGCAAAAAATAAATGCTACTTCTAAAATTAAATGAAGCTATAAGAATAAAATGAATAGGGCTATTTTAAAGAGTAAATGTGCTCAGTAATAGGTGTGCCATAAATATTAGCTTTTTTCTGAAATATATAGAGCAGGATGTGAACTTACGGAAAGAATGTGAATTTTTCTGGTCATAAATACTAGTGTATTTTCTTAACAATGCCGGTGAATCTGTACAGACTATTTGAATTATGTTGCACCTTTTTGCCTTGCCCTAAAGCTAATACCAAATAGGGCAATGATGTGTATGGGCAATTTATGAGAGAAATAAGAATGTCTGGTAACATAATATGAATAATTTAGCATTCTTGGTCATCAAACACAATGTAAACAATCAGATACCATTTCATCTCTCAGACTGGCAAAGATGAAGAATGAGAGAATGCCCACCTACTGTTGGATAATTGCAGTTCAAATTGGTACAGATGTTTTGAAGGTCAATTTAAAAGTAGACCTCCTGTCCAAAAAAAAAAAAAAAAAACCTTTAAAAATGTCCAATCTGCATTTAAAGCTAAACATATGCCTATTCTGTGACCTAGTAATTCCACTCCTAGTTTACACTTAAAAAGTGTAAATATCGGGAGGCTGAGGCAGAAGGATCGCTTGAGCCCAGGTTGCTGTGAGCTAGGGTAATGCCACGGCACTCTACAGCCTGGGCAACAGGTGAGACTCTTGTCTCAAAAAAAAAAAAAAAAAGTGTAAATATGTTCTCCTTAAGACATGCACAAGACCATTCACAGCAACTTTATTCATAACAGCCTAAATGTCTATCAAAATAAAATGAATCCATAAATTATAGTATATTAAAAAAATAGGATACTATGCAGCAATAAAAAGAATGAACTATTGCTAAGCCCCACAGCATGCGTGAATCTCATAGACATTATGACGATTGAAGAAGGCCAGAAACAAAACAACACACCCTCTGATTCTATTTGCAGGAATTTCAAGAACATAGAGCAGATGTTGACTGGGAAGGGGCCTGAGGGAGCCCCCTAGAGTGCTGCAAATGTTTAATACATTTATCTGGGTGGTGGATACACAGTTGTGTACACATATGTAGAATTCAACCAGCTGTACATTTAAGGTTTATCCTCTCAATAAAGATATTGAGACACGTGCTATTCCTCAACTTAAAAGTTTTAAGAATGCATACTCTTCGATTTAGCAATTATATTTTCATCTTAAAGAAAAAGTCAGAGAAATATAAAAAAAGGTTCGTATACAACAATGATCACCACAGTATTATTTATAGCAGCAAAAATCCGGAAACAAAATTCCATAATAAGGATAAATAAATAAATAAATTATGATGCATTCCAACAGTACAGTAATGTATAGACATTAAGTAAGATGAAATACAAGAACAATGAAAAGCATGGAAAGTTGTTCACAATATAGTGCTCAAAAAAGGTAAGTTAACCAAATGGCATTTAAGATTTAATACTATATTTGGTTAAAATACGTGTCTATATATATGTATACATATATACATACATACACACACACATATATATCCCTAGGAAATGCTGTATACTATGCACTTCATATGTTTATCATGCTTATCTCTGACTAATGGGATCATAGGTAGTTTTTCTTTTTCTTCTCTTGTCTTAAATAGTTTTCTGCATTGGACATGTCCTATTTTTGTAATCTGCAAAAATTTGAAAATTTAAACAGGAAAAAAGAACAAGAGCAGCCAAGCCAACTCCCTACACGAATAAGCTGTAACATACATATAGTATATTCTAGGCATGCCCTTACTGAAGGTAATCAACTTTTCTAAGATTCGGGTCATGTCTGTAAAATGGGTATAATAATTGCATCCATTATACCTGTTATCTGGATTAAATTAAATATATGCAGTGCTTAGCACAGTGTCTGACACACCACAAACACTTCATAAATATTAGCCATTACATTGCTCTGGGACACTGGCTAAGACTCCTAGGTTGCCAGCACTGGCTTAATTGCTCCTGTCTTATTTTCACCTTGGGTATCTACTGACCTAGTTATCACTTCTTTCTTTGAGGAGTAACTGTAACGCTGTCGGGGATGAGTTGACAAATTACTCAGGTATTGACCCATTCAGTCCCCTGAAAGGACTTATTTGATCAGAGGCACTCTCATCTGATCAGTATCACTTTGAGAACCAGGTCTTAGAATCTTTTTTTCAGGTAAGTCAAATTCCAGCTGATTCTGATGGCCACAAAGACAGCCTTGCGAGTGTCCCTCAGAGGAGCACTGGGGCCCAGGTTCTGCACGACTCTGCATAACCACTTGAGACCTATGCACACAGGAGGAAAGTAGGAGACAGCTGATTTGCTTTCTTTATCGAATTTTCTTCCTACAACTCGCTATAGACGCACAGTCGGGTTTTAGTTTCGTTTTTTCCCATTGCATCTCCTCTTTCCCTTACTTCCACTTTCCTTGCTTTCTGTTTCTATTTGCGCTCTTTCTTAAAATTTTCGTTTCCAGAGCTGCTTCGGTACTCTATTCTCCCTGCACCAACTCACCCCACCTCCTCTCCTTTCTCCCTCTTTCCTTCCCTTTCTCTCTCTTCCTCTTCGCCTCTCTTGAGACAGGTCTAGTGGCCTGGTTGCCATCTGCTGCCTTTTTTTTTTTATGAGGTTGAGATCAGATGGCATCTAATCGATCGTCATGGTCTCCATGGTTACCAGGGTGACAGAGTACTTGGGAGAGGCACATTCTCAAGCCTGGGGCTGTCAGACCATTCCTGAGAGGGGGAAAGGAAATAAAACCTCCCCTCTTCCATCATATTTACACATTTACATCTTTCTCAAATGCAGCAAAACACAGACCCTGTTTATGTTTTACATAGCTACCTAGTGGCTTGGGGACAGGGAATGCAGAGTGGCTTTTTTCTATTTTAAAAAAAATGCACAAGGACAAAAGTGAAGGGTTTTTTTTTTTTTTTTTTTGGCTGTTTTTCTTTTTTTTTTTTAGCCTCAGAACCATACTCCATCCAACCCCATACAGACTATCACCTTCTTTTTTTCTCTTTTGAATGTTTGGGAATTTAGTAATTCCAATGAGTTGTTATTCTTCCAATAAATCACAATGTTGTTCTAAAATGAATGATTGACGACTATGTGCTTTAGGAAAAGAAATAACCCTCATAAAATTACCAATACTTTAACCTTTGATTAGGATCACTGGTAATGTTAATGTTAGTTGTTTTTTGACTGAGAATTATTTGTAAAGCAGAAAGACATTTTTTTCTATGAAGAGCAGCCATATAGGATAAAATGTAAACAAAACGACTCTTATTTTTAATGCAAAAGGTGCCTGGGCACGACTGTGGTCTGTAACACTTTCATGCCTAGGGGCTGGCCAATCAGGCAGAGATATAGCCGGGCCTTATTATAATAGAATATGATGGCGCTGACAGCCCAGGTCTGGTTGAAAGAGACATGAGGAAGAGCTTGGTACTAAGGACATATAACTAATGAAAAGAAAGCTAGATTTGGGGATAACTCACAGGTAAGAAAACCACCAATCATCATCATACCATTAAATAATACTAAAACTGCAAAGGGAGTACTGTCCTCGACTTATACACCTTGAATATTAGGCACAGGTGACCTGGGCTATAAGCTGCTTTATTCCCTTTCCTGGTAATATGTTATGCTTCATAACACTTCGGAGAAATTCTGCTCTTTTTTTTGTCTTTATCAGAAAAAGCCAAACTTAGAATTATGGCACAGGTACAAGGCCTATCTATAAGCAATGTTTTGATTTAAAGAAAAAATGTAATACCAAGCCATGGGCAGTGTCTCCTCCCTCCTTCCCTCCCTCCCTCCCTTCCTTCCCTTCTTCCTTCTTTCTTTCCTTCCTTTGTCTCTGATTTCCTTTCAGACCTCTTGCATCTCCTGTACAGTATCTTAGTAAGATTCAGATATATTCATCTGCAGTGCCTTTGGCTGTTAAGCAAATAGCACACTGGTATTTGAAATAGAAATGGAGCCATCAATTGGAGAAGAGAGTTCAACATAAAAGGAAAATAATTTATCATGAACACAGACCCTCTTATTCACTTCACACCTCGGCATCTTTGCTAATGCCTGCCTCTCCTTTGCCTGCAATCCCTCCTACTCTCTCTCACTCTCTTCTGATAATATGGATCATGGAATGGCCGGGGAACTCTTTTTATTTAAGTCCGCCTCCCCAGAAGAGCTTTCCCCAAACTCTCCATAACACAGAGCTCTGAACTCCCAGCGCTCTTTTGGTCTGTGCTTCTCATTCAGGACTTGGCCCGTCTGCCTCACACCCTAGCTTATGTATTATGTATATCTCTTGCCTCTCATTTAAATTGTGAGCTCCAGATGGGAGAGACCGTGCTCTCTACTTCCGGGCCCTTCCCTTATTTTGTACGTCGTTAGCCCTCACTAAATGTTTGATAAAGATAATAGCAGCCTGTTGTGCCTACAAGGCAATATAGCTGATTTTCCTTTTTAAGACCAGAAACCAAATTTGGTTCTCAGCATTTCTTCCAGAGCAGGGATTTTACTTTGTGTCGGCCAAGAGGCTCTCCTTACCTCTGTGTCTTCAACACACTCAATACGCTTCTCAGAGAAGGTGGGCTCTACCTTGGAATGAAATGAGTCGTCTCCTTCCGTCAGGACAACTGCCGCAGCATGGTGTCAACTCACTCTTGCCTTTTGTAAATTGAGTTTGTCAGTGCTCAGCCACACAGCTGAGTGAAATGTTGTGTGATGCGGGCTGTCTCCTGGGAGAGAGAAACTGGCATAAACCACATCCTAATGGGATCCCGAAACAAAGAAGCGTGAATGAAGTGTTAATTGCATTCATAAAGACATTAACAAAGGAATTAAAATGGTAGAAGCTTCAGTCCCCCACTCAAGATTCACAGAAAAACATGTTGCCCAAAGAGTGCTTTAACAATAATCATCAAAGTTTATTGCTTGCCCACTGCAGAGATAACTCTCAATAAATATTAACTTTTCAAAGAACAAACACTTTGTGTCCATTATCTCGAGTATAGTAACTCACGGTTTAATCCATCCTGCCTCCAGTTCTTTTCTTGCTTTTGTATGATTTAAGTTTCCAGAGAATCAAGAGGCATTTTCAATGCTGCTTCATTAACCATAAGGATGTCTGCTAACAGTTTGAACCTAATCAATCCTACAGCTCTTAGTAGAGCAAAATGCTCATCATCTGGGAGATTTTTTGCTTTTGGAAATAAAATTATAAGACTGGGGCTTATTTTACAGTCCCTCCTGAATATTCCTGAGATAATCTGCAACGTGGGCAACCTGGGGCTCCCTCCCCAGCCCTTTGGCAGGGCCCCCAGCTGCTGACAGCAGGGCTAAGCTGGCAAAAGGTCAGGAGGCTGCATTTGACTGAAGATGGATCACACAGATGAATATTGTGCCTGCTTAATGAAGTCAAGGCCACGGATTTGCGGCCTTTTATGGTTCTTCTTGTTTCACTCAATTTCACCTTCATAGACCGTACCACTAATCCAAGCCAATCATTTTGTATATATATGCAACTGGTGACTAAGGGGTTAGATAATAGTAAATGAATTTCATCTAGAAGACAGTGACTGGAAATCTCTATGCCTTTAATGGAATCAGAGCTAAAAAAAAATGTGTTCACATAGAGGGTCTCGTGTAATCCTTGCAGAAACTCGGTGAGATATATACAGCCTACATTCCTACCCTCATTCTGCAGATGAGAAAGCTAAAAGTGAAAGACATTAAGTCCCAGGATTAGCATTCAGGTATTTTTGATCATCTGACTGCTCTTTCCGCCACAGTAGTCTAACTCTCTTGGGATCTCATTTGAGTCTCTCAAGAATTCAACGAGGTAAGACAGGCTGTATAAACAAGCGGGTCCATGTTTCTATAGGAGCCACATTAATGCAATCAGAGGAGCAGGTGCTCTCAAGACCATCCCTAGAATTTGGCTGAACCCCCTTGTTACCTAGAAAGCCATGTTTTTCACTTTTGTCTAAATCGATCCTATTCATGGATGTGGCATCAACCCAACGGTGGCAGATTTAAAAGTGACAAAGTTCTAGCTGGTTGTACGTGTCCAGGCTGATCAATAGAGACTGGTTAAGTGGAAGAGGACTCAGAAGCGCACACTCAGCATCTCAGGAGAGCTCACGGTCCGGTCACGGGAATCAGACAGACTGAGTCACTGGTTGATTTTATTTCTGTTGCAGACATGGGAACATATCCTCCCAGACTTGGACTACGCCAAATTTAAAGATATCACAAAACTTAAAAATAAAAATTTCTGGATTATATGCTGTTTCGTATTAGTTGTGCTTAGTCTCATGTATGTCACCCTACACTCGAGATGATTGTCTTTATTTCTCATTAAAAGACATCAGTACTTGAGTCAGAATTTTCAAATAATGACAAATTTAGCTCCAGTGTAGACATGCCACCGAGCTGTTCAGAAGTCTGACCCAAAATAGCCCTTTTGAATTAATTAGCTGGAAATTATTAATATTATTATTTGTACTTCATTTATATTGTTATCGTTTTTTTATCCTGATTAGAAGGTCCTATTGTATCTTTAAGCTGCTCCTACGATGGAAGACGAGTAAGTTTCAATCTTACTTATCTGTGGCCAGGTGTGGCACACAAAGAGATACACAATAAATGGAAAAAAATCAAAGTGAGCAGTTGGTTAGTTACATATTCAATAGAGGCAATTGAGGTTAAAGCCTTACTTTTTCATCAATAGCAGGAGGGTTGAATATTCATTCATTCTATTTATGTCAAAATCAAGAGAATTAGTTCGTGCTCCTAAGTCATAGTTGTGGCAATACCACAGGGTGATTATTTATTCATTCTCATTTATGGAAATCCAAATGAATGAAGTTATTTTCTAGCACTGTACTGTCCATTATGCTAACTGTTAGACATATGTGGCTATTTAAATGAAAATTATGTAGTTAAAATTAAATAAAATTAAAAATCTAATTCTATATTTTAAGTCTTCAATAACCACATGTCTTTAGGGCTACTGTATTAGACAGTATAGATTTATAGACATTTTTGTCACTACAGCATGTTCTGTTGGACAGCACTGTCCTAGAGCAAAAGATTGGAACTCATGCATGCCACAGAAATACACCCTATATGCAATCATATGGATATTTGTGGAACACTACAGTGACGTGTGCGCCAGCCTGCAGGGGCCTGGGCATGGAGGAGGGGCGGCCTGCAGCCCTCTTTCTCAGAATGTGAACTGGCCCTGTGTGTCACGGGAGAGGATAAGCCAACTCTCTGGAGAAAGGGCAGGTGCGGATGAGCCATTTCCATTTTCCACTCCTGCAACTCCCAGAACCTCGCGTCCAGACCTGCGCCAAGACATGCTTGTACAGACGCCCGAACCGAAGCACATTTTGGATTAATTTTCTGGCCATTATTTCTTCGCAAAATCTATCTTGGGCCTTTGATTAAGGACTTTCTTTTTGCCATGAATTTCAATGAATTTGAACCTAGTGATGTTTTCCACCAGCCAGGACATTTAGCATAGGCACGGACCAAAAGAAATAAGGCTTCAGACAAGCAAGAATTAATTATAACAGAGACTGAAAAATACAGTCCAGAGCTCCCAGACTGAACATTTTAAGTGAATGCCATTGGCTCATCATCATGGACAGTCAGCAGTCAATATGTCCACAGACTAAAGAAAGGTCTCTCCCTAGGATGGAAAAAGTGGGAACATTCTCTAATGTCTTTGTCACATTAGCCATTTTAAACTTACAAAAATTGAAAAGTAAAAAATTACCAATCACATCCTGTTCTCCAATGTATCTCACTAGGACTATCTCTGCTATATTAAGGCAGGATATTTTATAAGAATGCTCAAAGTCATCTGCGGCAAGCACATGAGATACACAACTCTCACTGCTTTTATCACATAGTTTTCAAAGTGGGCTTACTGGGCCCATGTTTGATTTCCTTATTAGACTGTAAGTTCCTTGAAACTGCTAATTATATATATTTGCACCCCATAAGTACCTGATATAGTAGGAGGTGCTCAGCAGTTTGGTTCAACCTTATCAACAAATATTTATTGAGCTACATTTATGAATGAAAAGGAGATCCCAGTTAACAAATTAGCCTGAATCATGGTAGTGTTCAGCTGACAGCTATAGAAAGGAGGGGAGGAGGAAAGAGGTGCAAAATTTGAGAACAGGGATTGTGAGCTGATTGAAAAGGGTATCATTTCGAAGTTTCCTCTGAATCTCCATAGGGACTTGATGATAGAGAAAACATTTTTAAGGTCAACTGTCTTTCAATTAGTGTAGCAAAGCTTCAGAGAAGGTATGCATTTAATCTATTGGTCTTCTCTACAGAATTTCCTTGCTGACATTCTTCCTGGAGATAGGGAACCCAAAAGTATCGTATTAATTTGTGTTGTGTAGTCTTGTATTAATAGCTAAATGGCATGATAATGGAGTTAATTGACATTGAAAATAATAAACACAGTTGAACTCAAGCCCAAACACTTTCGCAAACTTGAATGAAAACGAATCCCAAAACTAAAGTGACCACAGAAAAACCTTGTAATCCATCCCCATACTTCAAATCATCCCTAATAAATCAGGATCCAACCCAATCTTCAACATTTCCAAGAAAAGAGAATCAGAGGGGTATGTTACAGACATAACATAATGGGAAGTTTTAAAAAATGTTTGCAACCTCTTTTGTGTTTTAACAATGCTGGTCACCAACTTAAACAAGTTTTCTGATGTAACTTTCCAAGTCATATATCCTTAAATCACCGTGACTCATACTTGTCTCTGTTCCAACTGTTTTCTGGTGTCTCTCTTGCCGAAATGGTTTCAATTAGAGCCTGGAAAGGGTTGATACAAAACTCTTGCACGGTGCTTGCCAACATGGGAATTGGTTTTAAACATTGCTGTTTTTCATCCAAAAAAAAATTCCCCCTTCCCGCCCTCGAGTTAGAGGAGATTATTCTCAGACAGGCGTTTAGCTGATTTTTAATGTCAAAGAAACTTAATTTGCAAACTCGTTAGAAACTCTTTAGTAAAAGCAGCCTAGTAAAACAGAAGATTAATATTGGTAAGCTCCTCATTTGCATATTAATTAGTCTCCATACTCAACTAATTAAAACTGCACTGCCTGTGTGAGGACTTTCTTCTAGACTGCTGGCCTTGTTTCTATGTACAAGAGTGTATTTTAACTAAAATAAGGGTTAGTGATTATGTCTGTGCTTTTCTTAATGTATTAATTTTTCCATCTGTGACACTTAGGACTTCTGGGAGGTCCTAGAATCATTTCTAAGCAGCCATTTCATTGGTCCAAATTATTATTACTTTTGTCCCAGTAGTTACGCGTTGCTTAATGATGGGGATGCCTACTGAGAAATGCATCGTTAGGAAATTTCAACACTGTGTGAACATCATAGAGTATATAATACTTACACAAAACTAGATGGTATCATTTACACCTACGCTGTATATGGTATGACCTATTGCTCCTAGGCTACAAATCTGTATAGCAGGTTACTGTACTGAAAACCATAGGCAAGTGTAACATTATGGTAAGTATTTGTGTATCTAAACAATCAAAATATACAAAAGGTACAGTAAAAATACAGAACTACAATCTACAAGACCACGTCATATATGACTGAAGCATTGTTATGTGGTGCATGACTATATCTGTGGGTTCCTTCGTGTTTTGATACGAAGAAAATAGTTGGATGACTCAGTGACTGGTAATAATTAAAGTAGGAAAGGTACCAATTTGAATCTCAATATTTGTTTTCTTTAAGTCTTGCTGTATAAATGAATGTATCTTTCCAGTATAATTTTTTGTATTTGAATTTAACTACTTTTTAATTATTTAATAATTATATTACTTTTTAATTTTTAGTACAGATTTATTGGGTGAGAAAATAGGCTAATTTTATTTTGAAAAATTAGGTCTACAGAAAGCCTAGCTGTTTGGACCACAAGATCCTAGCTCTTACTGGTGAGAATGAATTTCTACCGTTGGCAAAACAAAATCAACTAAACAAACAAGCCAACAAGAAACAAAAATACCAATGAAAAGAAACAACCTTTAAGTATAGATTCAGGAGGAATTATATCAGTCCCAATAATTGAGTGACATTGACCAAACTGCTGAATTTCTCTTTCATCTACAACAATTAAAAATAAATACGCATGTGTATCTGCATCAGGCATCTTCCGATGACACCTTCTCCTCAAATTGAGTTAGGTGCCACTGTTAGGTTCCTCCAGAGCACCCAGTGTTTACCCTTCTGATAGCCCGTATCTCATAATATCATAATCATCATATCTTCATTTGTTCACACTCCTTAGTGGATGCTTCTCCATAAGGGGTATGGACCTTGGATGCAGGGTCTGTCTGGTCCCTTATTATATCCCCCACTGCCTATCACAGTGCCTGTGAGGTAGTAGGTGTCAATTAAATAATTGCTGAATAAATGAATGAATAAACAAATATATTAAAATACTACAGATTAACATACTACTCTATCTTAATACACAGATAAATAATAAATAAGACATGTGTTTTAATTACCTACTACTGCATAATAAAAAGCCCTAAAATTTAGAGACTAAAAGCAGTCATTTACTATTTCTTGTGATTTTGTGAGTCGCTGGGCAGCTCTTCTGCTGTTTTACCTGGGCTCAAACATGGTGCTGCATTCATCTGGGAGTCTTGGAGGGTTGGGCCCAGGTGTGACAGCTGGGGGTCTGGTCCTTTCTCCCCATGTCTTTCATCCTCAAATCAGTTCCCTGGACTTCCTAACACGGTGGTAGCGATGTTCCAATGTGCAAACGCTTACTGAACTGACATCAAGTTTGCTGACATCTCACTGGCCAAAGCAAATTATCTGGCCGAGTCCAGAACAAATGTGGTAGGAGATTACACAAGATTACACGTGAATACTGTGCTGGGGAGACCCTGAGTGTAATAACCCACCGCAACATGTCTCTACCTTAATGGCCTTCCTAAGCGAGGCAGATCGGTGAGTATATCACTAACCTGATGTAATAAAAGCTACACAAGAGACACCAACAAACTGTTTAGGATATAAGCATAGTCAGCATTAGAGCCAGGAGACCTCAATTTAAATCTCTCCTCTTTTATTAACTACTGCACGATCTTGGGTAAATTATTTAACCCTCAAAATACTGGCTTTTTAATTCTAAGAATGGATAGCGGCCTACTTGACATTTGTTGCAACCTCCTTCTAATAGGACTTCCTGTTCTGCAGAGGCTTAAAAAGCTAAAGCCTATAATTATAAAACTCCCTTGCAGCTAAGGCTCTCGATGTGACTTAGCTCATGAGCATGAATAGAGGGAATGAATGAAGTGGTATGTATATGAGAGAAAAATCTATGGCATGGACATACATTCTTCTTTTTCTCAAACTGATGGGTGAGGGCTGTAACCACCTTTTTTATTTTCTTCCTGGAGCTATAGAGTTTCTGATCCTGTTTCTATCAGGGTGGCAGTGATTATGGAAAGCCACCTTAGGTTTCTGTTATACACATAATTTTCAATGTTATGCAGACATGAGTTTAAAATTCATTGTCTTTCTGGAAAAAATGTATGGCCATTTTAAAACCTGAACTAGATGCCTGCTAGAATTAATCAGAAAAAAATTATTAATCTAAGCAATTAATTATTGAACACTTAACAGCCAAATACAGTACCTGTGGGCAGAGAGGCCCTTTCCTTTGTGGAGGTAAGAACTAATTGCAAAAGCGGAGTTGCTGAGAAGTCGCGCTGGGAAACGTGGGGTGCACACGGCAGTTGTCGTTTTCCGTTTGCTGAGCCACATTGAAAGGAAAGGTGGAGATCTAAGAAAAAAAATTTTTAAACCCTTTGGGAAATTTATTCAATAACCAAGCATGAAAAAAAATAGGTGATAATGCGAGCCAGTAAGAAATGTGATAAGGGGATGTTTAATCTGGATTTCAGAGGCTCAGTGAGTCTTGATGCTGTCAATCTCTGAAAGAGCGCAGGTCTGGCACACAGTAGGTGCTCAAAAATAATTAAAATAACCAGCTAATGAAAGAATGAATGGATGCTTTTTCCACCCAGGTTTGAGGAAAGAGGAAATTTGATATTTGTAAGTATTGTTGAAAATAGAATCTGTTGTAGACTGAATGTTTGTGTACCCCCAAAATTCGGATGTTGAAACCCTAGTCCCTAGTGTGATGGGATTTGGAGATGGGGCCTTTGGGAGGTAATTAGGATTAGATGAGGTTATGAAGGTGGGGCCCTGGTCCAACAGAATTAGTGTCATTGTAATAAAAAACCCAAGAGGGTTTTCTCTCTCTCATGCTCTACGCACACACACCAAGGAAAAGCCATGTGAGGACATGGCAAGCAGGCAGCTCCTGTAAGCCAGGTAGGGAGCCCTTACCAGGAATTGAATGGGCTCCTTGATCTTGTACTTCCCAGTCTCCAGAACTGTAAGAAATAAATTCTGCTGTTTACGCGACTCAGTCTGTGATATTTTGTTATAGTAGTCCAAACAGACTGAGATGGTACCTATACCGAAGTCCTTACATACCTTTAAAGCTTACTCTACTTGAGTATACATATAATTATAGAATACTACGTAAATTATACATGCTAAATAAATTTATGTATAAATGTTGGTCATTTAATTTTTTAAAAATAGTTATCTTTGAATGTAAAATAACTTCCTAAATAAATGAAAACTGTACTATTTTCTATGACTCAGAGGATCACATCCAAGGAGAAGTTGGAATCCAAATCATGGGGCCATAACCTGGGCTGCTCAGTCAATGTGGAGCTATAATAACCTGTAATCAGCATGTCGAGGGAGAAGTTCAGGTTTCTACAGCATAGGTGAGGCATAAACCCATACTTCATAGCTCATTTTCTCTTTTCTGTCTTTCTTTTTTCCTCGGGACACATCATAGATAGAAGAGTAATCAGAGGCTGGGTGGCCACAAGCTAGGGTGTTCTAGATTGCACCATGGGGCTGCTATAATGAGGGCTTTCAGTGGAAGATCAGAGCCCTGGGGGCCTTTTAGGCTCCTCTTGACAGTGGTGAATAGGCAAAAAGCAGATCTCTGGTACAGGTCAGGGCACATGAGCCATACTACTTAAAGTGAATATATCAGTTAGGGTGTATTTGGCTTTAAACAAAGACTACAGCAATACATTTAAAAGCGACCTAAATCCTAACAACCTAAATCATGGGACGTCTGGAGGAAGGTAGTCCACGGGTGGATTCAGAGGCTCAAAGATGTCATCCAAGAACCAGACTCTTTCTAGCCTGCTCCACCCCCACCTGGTTGGCAATGTCTCCCCTCATGGTGCCAAGACGGCTGCCACAGAGCTGGTGTGAGGAAAGGAGGCAGAGGACCACACACAGCGAAGAATCTATTTTTGTGGCCAGCTCCAGCAGTTTCCAGGCCAGCAGCTCCTTGAGGCAGCAGCAAGCATGCAGAGCTGGTGGTGCTGCTAGCAGTGATATTGGTGGTGGCTCTGGCCGGGATGTCCACCACCCACCTGTGCAGCAGCAGTTTTCTCCCCAGGTGGTTCCACTGGCGTGAGTTTGGCTGTGGCTCTCACTTCCTCACCTCCATTAGTTCCTGCTCATTTTCTGACCCTGATCCTCCAAGCCTTCCCAGCAAGTCAGCGAGCTAGCCCATGTCCCTTTTTTCTGCTTATATCAGCAAGAATCAATTTCTGTTGCTTGTAGCTAAGAAATCTAACTGATAACATGGCTGTTCACACTTGATCTTAGCCAAAAGGCCGAGAAGCGACACATGGCTGTTTAACTGATTCATTGAAAATGAAGTTTTCTTTCTTTTTGTTGTTGTTGTTTTCTCTGGTGTTTTAAATTGGTTTTAAAAGATGGCCAGAGAACAAATATAACTTTACTAGAATGTAGACTATCCTTACCAAGTCTCCACTGAGTTTATTTTAATGTCCTCCTGTTGGTAAAATTTAGGCCACACAAGTATTGAAAAATACCCTGGGTAAGGGGCATAGCTTACCCTCACAAATACCATTTATTGAGTACTTAATATGAGCCAGGTACACTAAGAAAAGTACTTTAACATGGATTTAATTTTCACCATGTTATCTATGTTTTATAGATGGGGAAGCTAGTGTGAAGATGAGTCACACGGAGTGCAAACACCAAATGACCCAGCGCTATCTAATTGCAAAGGCCGGGGATCTTTCCAGTGTACCAGGGCATTATTTTCATTTACTTACGCTATCAGAAATTAAAGCAATAGATTGCACCCCAGGAAGTCACCATAATACAGCTCAGCCATAGTTGAAGTGGATATCAAAGGCATCTATCTTGGATCCTATCCTTCCTATGGAAGAACCATAAAAACATTGATCACTTTTTAATGTGGAGTAAGGTCAGTGGCACAAACACTGAGGTGACCTTTAAAGAGCAGTTCCAGGCAGTGTACTCATTTCAACTGAGCTGCATCTGCCTTGTGCTGGACTTGTTTTTCATGCTGGCCCACCCACATGTCCCTCTAAGAGAAATTTCCCATCTCCGTCCCACCCCTGTAGCTGAAGCAGACATGTTTCATACTAATTGCCACAACTGAGCGAGGGATGACTTGTCTGAAGGCCATCAGTTTATAGACTGCCCTGTGGCTTACGCAGCCTGTCTCGGAAAGATGGGCCACTCAGACAGCTCTTATCCAAATTAGGAATTGGGAAACTGAGAAACACAGGGAGTTAGCGGTGGAGCTGAAGCTAAAGGGATGCTCTGATATCAAACTGACTCAAAAAATCACATGAAAGCTAATGTTAGGAGGAGAAAATAAAATAGGGGATGGGGAAGCCTACTGCTGGAGAGAAGAGGGTGGAAGAGATGGGCAGAGAGAAACAGAGAGAGAGAGAAAGAAAGAGACAGGAAAGAGGAAGGAGAGGGAGAGGAAGGAAGCAGAGATGCTAAAAGAGAGACCTTGTCCTGGAGCTTCCTGGATTTTCTCAATTTCCCAGGAAACCGTGGTGGATCTCTGTTTCTTACAACCACACCATCCTGGTTGAAACTCTCTTTCTCATCAACGTTTAAAAAAGGAAACTTGAGAACTAATGTGTCTTTCATCTTTTTAGTTTTCCCCCATTTTCCTCCTGTGATCTAACTAATCCAAAGGCTAGACGCTAAGAAAAAAATCGAAATAGAAAGCAAGAAGTTTAAATAATCCAAACATAAAAACCAGACCCTTAAGGGTAAAACTTGATTATTTTGTGCTAAGACCTGGGCTTTTATAACCGCTCTGCTCCCCTCTGTGGAGAAAGACAGAATTGAAAGTTATTTTTCATTCTATAAACTCTGAAAGCAGAAGCAAAATGCAACCCTTTTTACCTTTTTCTGTGACTATTTTTATGACTACAAACTAAAAATTTTAGCGCACTTCCTTATAAAAAATTTTTTCTTTCTGATTCAACAACCTTCCCCACTTAAGTCTAAGGTGTTCTAAAAGACCTTACCTCTAAAATGCCAGCCAGATGGTTTGGGTGGTGGGGGGAGAAGCCAGAGTGGGCAGTCATTTTGCTGTAGGTTAGCTAAAAGAATAACACATTCCTCCTCCACATGAATCTACTTCAGACCAAAGCAGCATTGGCTAGCAATGTGACAAAGAGAGGAAGGTCCTCTCTCCCTTTGTGACCCAATGATAATGATTCCTTGTAACGGAGGCTCTGAGGATAGTTTGATCTTAGCTGTTTGGCTTTCAGAGCTCCTTCCACCAACCTGCAGAGAAGGGTCTCCTGGGCTCCTCCCTGTTTTTATCTCCTCCTATCTGCTATTGTTTTACCTTCCCAGCACAGCACAGAACACAGGGCAGTAAAGAATGAACTGTGCGGGACACAGTTGCCCACATTTGTAATGCAGGCACTTTGGGAGGCTGAGGCAGGAGGATCACTTGAGGCCAGGAGGTTTGAGAACAGTCTGAGCAACATAGTGACTTCATCTCGACTGAAAAAAAAAAAAATGAACTGTTGTGCAATGCTTATGACCCCTGGACTCTAGAGACAAACCTCCAGGGTTCAAATCTTGCCTCTGCCACTTATACATAGATTGATCTCTCTGAACCTCAGTTTCTACATCTGTTAAATGTGGATGAGATATTTGGTTCCTCCCTATAGTACTAAGTGAGTTACTATTTGTAAAGGGTCCAGGATAGTGCTTGGCCTAGTACATAGTTCACCATAGTAAGTGTGTGCTAAATCAATAAGCAGTGATTGACATTCACGTGGTCCAAAACCTGTTGGGCACGAAGAGTATCTCTGAAAGATCTTGGTAGGGTGGAATGTGCCTGTATCCCAGGGGAAAGGGTCTCGGAGGACGGAATCACTGGATTCTCTGGTCATTTGAAAATGAACCTCAATAAGACTAGGAGAGAAAAAGGCTGCTTGAGGTCCCAGCTCCTCACTACAGGAGCCAGCTTAATCTAACTTAATCTCTTCTGTCTAAAATGAACACCTTCTATAATAGCATTGTTGTGAGACTAACTGTGTTAACATACATGAGGCTCTGAGAAGACTGCAGTAAGTTGACCAATGCTAGCTATCGTTAAATGTATTCCTCATTTGTGTTTATCTTCCTGTTCTTCTAGTAATGGATGATTGGGTTGTCTCAGGTCTACTCACCATGAACAATGCTTGTTTAACATACATTCGTTCAGTGCCTAATATATGCTGGGCAATGTTTTTTGGAGTCCCATACAAGAGTTTACCAGAGGCCTGCACCCAGGAATGGGTATCTTGCCCAATTTCACCAAAGGCTGGCTACCTGCTCACACATTTACACCTGTGCTGGCAGCTCTTGTTTCCCAAGCACTTGTCAATACTCAGTAATATGAGACTTTTAAATTTTTGCCAATCTGATTGGTAAAAAATGGTATCTTATTTTTCAGTTCTGTTGAGAGTGAGATTAAGCATGCCTTCACATACGTGATAGCTATTCTGATATCCTCTTCTAAGAATTGACTATATATAGGGTATATTTTGCCCATTTTCCTTTTGGTTTTCCTGTCTTTTTGTTGTAGTTGTTGTTTTAAAGTTTTTTAAAATAAGTTATATATTTTAGATATGTAGTACTTGCTAGTGTTGGATATTGGGCATGTCACCCCCGAATTTATCACTTTTTTATTACCTTTGTCTAGATTTTCTTTATTGAACAACTTACTACGGTTTTCCAGGCAGTCTTCTCAGTGCCTCATGTATGTTAGCGCAATTATCCTAACAACAATGCAATAAGGCGTTTTTTAGACAGAAGAGGTTAAACTGGATTAAGCTGGGTCCTATAGTGAGGAGCTGGGACCTCAAGCACTGAAGGTACCAAACTCAGCTCAACTCCTGACTAGATTAGCTTAACTCTCCATTTCGATAGCCTGTCAGAAAAAAGACACATACCTATCTCTGGACACAAATGTTACTTTTTTCAGTCTCAACCGTTCTTCTACATGCAATACCTAGCATTCAATCAAAAATTATAAGACACAAAAAAATCAAAGGGAAAAAACCACTGTCAAGACATAAAGCAATTATTCAGAGATGACCCAGATGTTCAAACTATCAGACAAGGGCCTTAAATAACTACAAAAAGTTTGTTAAAGGGTCTCGTGGAAAAGGAGAACAAGCAACATTGAGGAATTTCAGCAGAGAGACAGAAACCATAATAAAGAGTCAAAAATTATACATTCTGTTTTCATTCTTCTGGTTGTTTCCCTAAATCATTAAGATCTTTGCTCATTTTTTTTTTTTGTCTTGATTTTTGGTTGTTGTTTGATTGTTTGTTTTGATAGTTTGGCCAGTTCGTCAGTCTCTTTTACTTCTTGGCTTCCCTAGCACTAAGACTGGGGGCAGGAGTAAAGCTTACCATCTCATCAGCAATAGGAAGCCTTGTCTCTCATGCCGCAACTGTGATTTTCAAGCCGTGAATGCTTTGAGGGAATTGGCCTTCATTGAAAATGTCAAGAAATGCACCACGGGGCTTAAGTAAGTGGAGGATCTACACGGTTTTATTAAAAGGGTTATTTTGTTTTTTGTTTCAGTAGAATACTTTATTCTCTGATAGTGCCACAAAGAGAAATATTGCCTAAGTCTATTATAATATTATTATCAAACAGTCAGATTAGAAAACAAGACAAAATAAAAGAAGTTAATCATCTAGTGGTTATATTATTTGTCCTGCAATTAAGTATGCGTTTTTCTCTCGGAATTATCAAAGTCAGTCATTATGTATTATGTCAACAGCCACATATCCTGAAATACCGAGGTTCAGATCAAATATTGTAATAGTTACTGAGCTTTGGTTCTACTGCAATTTTTACATAGCTCACATTTCCCTTCGCTCATTCACTCATGGTTTTGATATCCTAGACTAGGTCTTTTACATTCTTGCAGCAAGATAGGAATTACTTGGAATTAAAGAAGAGTTGCAGGAAGGAAATGGAAGATTTTGTACATTAGCCCATTTTGCACCATCATGTTTCGTCTCTGGAAACCATCAGAATTAGGCCTTGGAGACGTTATATTGAGATACACCTTCTCCAGGGCTATTAGTGACCATAGCTTTAGTATTAGTATTAGTATTAGTGACCATAGCATAGTATTTAAAGCTATGACTTTTTAAAGGATTTTCACAAATGTTTAAGACCTGAAAAAAAAATCTCTAAAATAACTAAAGAAAATTATGTGTTTGACATGCTAATGGGCTAGGGTAGTGGGGCTCCAAAGAAAATATGCCTGGAACCTATGCAAATCCTAAGCCAGCCTCAAATCTCCTTGGGAATGATCTCCCATCTAAGTTGTCCTTAGTCTATAGCTTGAGTTGATTGAGAGCATTGGCTGATAGAGTACAATGGAGAATGACAGAGAATTAGAATGTTTAATGCTGAAAGCTATAGTGGAGACCATCTGTCCAGGTGTTCACACTGTGCCTCAGATGCAAAAGGAAGGCAGAGGCAGTGGATCTCTGGTCCATCTCCTATAACTCCCTGTCCTTACTAGCTTATCAGATTAGCTCCCCTTGGATCTGTTTAGAGCATTGGGATTCTCTGTAAAGTTTTATTTGGAAAATGAGTTAATAGCTTAGTGTTAGAAAACCACTGATCTAGTTCAACTTCATCATTTTACTAATGAGTGCTTTGAGGGCCAACGAGTATAAATAAATTACCCCAGGCCTCCTGACTAGCTAATAAAGCCAGGTTTTCGGAATCCTAATTCAGGACCACTTCTTTAAGCAGAGACTGAGGAATCTTACATCTAAGAAAGGTATAAAATGCACACCAGAATTAAGTGTGACAAATTAAAAAGAATGTAAAATTTCTCAATATCCATTTTTTGATTCATGTTGCAATGATAGTATTTTGGATATATTGGATTAAATAAACCATATTATTAAAATTCATTTCACTTGCTTCTTTTTGCCTTGTAAAACGTGGCTATGAGAAAAATTTCAATGACATTTAAATATAATGTTCACATTATATTTCTACTGGACAGCACTGGGATGAAAGTAACTAAGACATGTCCATTGCAACTGACCCGAGAAGGATGGGGTTCTTTCCAGAAACAGCTTCCTATCTGCATGGCCACAGACTAAGATCTCCTTCAAAGAACAGCTCCAGCCTCTGGACTCAGGCTTCCAACTCAGGCCAGACACTTACGTACCTTCAGGGAGTGGTCATTAACAGTGCTTTCCTTAAGTATAACTTGAGTTTAACCTGGGGTTGTGTAGTTTGGCAGGTTTTCAGGGTTATTAAATATCAGCCTAAAGGGCACACACCATTCAAGTTGATTTTCAAGCTCCAGTTCTGTGGAGTTGAGGAAGAAAAACATAAAACTCCCTGCAGTGAATTTCTGCTTCATCCAGGTAAGTGGGACAATATCTGATAAGATCAGAAACATATTAAAAGGTATTGTTCAGCACTTTGCCAAACAGAAGTCTCCGGGCGTTTTACATTCTGACATCTCTAAAATAAATCTTTAATCAGATAAAGACTTATTTAAGTTTAGTTTCACTGTAGATCCCTTTCAAAAACTATAGATGCCTGACATGAAAGAAGCTAAAGTTTTGTTGCTTTATAATACATTTTCCATCTCTTGCTAAAAGCCAAGTTTGGGGTCTAGAAGAAATAAGAGGCATTGTACCTACAGATGAAGTTTGATTAGCACTGAAAATTGCTAAAGCTCTGAAGGAAAAAAAAAAAAACTCTAAGGAATCGGTTAGAATTCTAAAAAACAAACCAAAAAAAAGCCAATTGCAAAAATAAACAAGGCACCTGTTTGTTTGAAGAGGTAGTAAGATAGAAATTCAAATCTGAAATGGATTCAGCAAAGGTCCTCAAAGACATGCACATCCTAATCCCTGGAACCTGTGAACGTATAGCTGCAAAAGGGGCTTTGCCGATGTGTTAAACTAAGGACCCTGATACAGAGAGATTATCCTTGACATGATAGGGAGATGATCCTGGATTACCCAGGTGGGTCCTAAATGAAATAGTAAGTGTCCCTGTAAGAGGGAAACAGAGGAAGATCTGACGACAGAAGAGGAGAAGGCACACACAGAGAAGAAGGCAATATGACCACAGAAGCAGAGAGTGGGATGAAGTAATAAAAGCCAAGCAAAGCCAGCAACTACCAGAAGCTGGAAGAGTCAGGGAAGGATTCTGCTCTGGAGCCTCCAGAAGAAACCAGCCCTGCAAACACCTTAGGAGATGATTACTTGCGTCCAGGCAAGAGATGATGGGTGGTTTGGAAGAGGACGGTGGCAATGGAGATTCCTAATTGCAGAACCTACTTCATCTTTGCATCTATGCTTATTCACAATTTAGGTTAAATATGAAGTCTTTATCTACAGCATTGTTCACATATTGGGTATGATTTTTTTCCCTTTCTTTTTTTTTTATTGGGGGAAAACTACAAAGCATTTACAGTACAATGTTTACAGTCACAATTTGTAGTGAACTGATTTCCCAAAATATATTACCACTCAAGTTGACTTATCTTGTTACATTCAAAAATCTACTCTG
>CAUYRT010076934.1:0-15331 GCA_963574885.1 Lepilemur ruficaudatus
TGCACAATAGCTTCAAAAAGAATAAAATAATTAGAGATAAATTTAACAGAAGAGATTGAAGACTTGTATACTAAAAATTACAAAATATAGCTAAGAAGAATGAGGGAAGATTTAAATAAACAGAGACATCCTATGTTCATGCGTTGGAAGATATAATATTGTTAAGATGGCTATTTTCCAAAATTGATCTGTAGATTTGATACAACCCTTACCAAAATCCTAGCAAGTTGTTTTTTTTGTAGAAATTTATGAGCTTATCTTAAAATTTATATGGAAATTGAAAGAAAGATTAACCAAAATAAAGAAAAAAAGTTGGAGGTCTTACACTTAATGTACAGCTACAGGCATCAAGACTGTGGTATTGGCATCAGAATACATATTTATGTCAATGGAAGGGGATAGGAAGTCTAGAAATAAACATTTTCGTTTACCATCGATTGATTTTCAACAGGATTGCTAAGGACACTGAATGGAGGTAGGACAGTGTTTTCAACAACTGTTACTTGAAGAATTGGATATCCATGTGTTCAAAAAATAAAAAGAAAATCTTAGAACCTCACCTCACAACATATACAAAAATAACTCAAAATTGATTATAGACCCAAATGTAAGAATGAAAACAATAAAACTTCCGGACAAAAACATAGAAGAAACTCTGTGATCTTACGATAAACAAAGGTTTTTTAGATATGACATCAAAAGAGCGATCCATAAAAGCAAATGATTGACAAGTTGAATCTCATCAAAATTAAAACTTTTTATGCTTTAAAAGACGCCATGATGAAAATGAAAAAAAAAATCCAAAAACTGGGTGAATCTATTTACAAATATATAGCTGACAAAGTGCTAATATCTAGTTCTTTATAAGACATAAACCCCAATTAAATCAATTAATTTTTTAATTGGCAAAAAATTTGAACAGGCATTTTACAAAGAAAATATATGAATGACTAATAAAGTCATGAAAAGACGTTTAACATCATTAGTCATTGGGGAAATGCAAATTAAGACCACAATGAGGTAGAACTTCGTATCCACTAGTATGGCTACAGTCAAAACAGGCAAAACTGACTACCTGAACCCTTATACAATACTGGGGGAATGTAATCCTACGGCCACTTTAGAAAACAGTTGGTGGTTTCTTTAAAAAGTTAAACATAACTTTACCATATGACTTAGCAATTCCACTCCTTGGTATCTGCACGACAGAAATGAATACATATGTCCCTTAAAAGTTTTATATACTAATGTTAATAGCAGCATGATTCAGCATAGCCCCAAACTAGAAACATCCAAGTATTCATCAACTGGAGTAGAATATGTTATAATTATGCAACGGCACGCTACTTACCAATAAAAAAGAACAAACTACTGATACGTTCTACCATATGGAAAAACCTCAGAACTAGTATGCTAAGTGAAAAAGCCAGACACAAAAGACATTTTTGGAGTGATTGTGATTCCATTTATATGGTATTTCTAGAAAACTCATATCTATAGAGATAAAAAGTAAATCAATAGTTACCTAAAAGCAGTGGTGGGGATTAACTGCAAACAGTTTCAAGGGAACTTTTGTGGGGGATGGGCATGTGATAAAAATGTAAATTACATCGAGGTACAGATTACACAATTCTATGAATTTAATAAAAATTATTGAATTCTCCATTTGCAATGGGTGAATTTTATGGTATGCAAATTGCATCTCAATAAAGATGTTTAAATATCCACCACCACAATAAAATAGACTTTGAAAGACAAATATTTTTACATTAAAAACCACTGCAAATGTAAAGCATGACTCTCATAAATGGACTGCTCAGTACTTGGGTAACCCTGGGCTAATCACTTCATCTGTTGGGAGCTCAGTGTGCACCCAGTTAAAAATTTATTTTATAAGTAAAGAAACTAAATTTTATTTTTGCATATGTCTGCTGCAAACTCTCTATTCCACTGTTGGTCAGTTTTGCTGTTTCTATGCTGTTTTAATCACCACAGTTTCAAAATAAGTCCTATAGCTTTTCAAGAAAGTGCTAAGATTGCATATAGCAGGATATACTTTTTAAAAACAATATGCTGTGTATGGATTCACAAAATATACTTGAAATCCATCTTTTTTTGGTTTTAGGAACAGAGACCCAGAAATTCTAACTCTGCTATAAACTGAGATAAGATCCCCAATCTCTTGATTTTCCCCAGTACTTTCGATTCCATCATGCTTACCCAAGTAGAGCCTGCTTCCTCTGACATCTATTATAGCTGTGATATAGTCAGTATTTTTTTAAAAAGAAATTAAAACTAACTTAACTCCTAGAAAGTATATATATGATAAAAGACATTAAGAATAAAAAAGAAAAAAATGGGGATCACCCTCTTTAGGCAAGTGCTAAGCTTGAGGCAGGAGAAGGGGGCTGGGATGCTCCAATTCTATTGACCAGCAGATTCACGGTATTCATTATGTTAATAAATAAACAAACAAGCAAATAAACACATAAAAGGAAACTAAGTTTCTTCTCTGAACTATACTGAGATGTGCAAGGTATTGTGGAGGTTATATCTTGTAAAGGAAGTGAGCAAGAAGCACAAATTATACATTGTTGAATACTTATTAATGTTGAAGTACAAAAACAATGTATAGAATTTAGAATTTACGAAGCTCATATGATTCCTCTAATCTATCAATACGAAAAATATGTATTAATACTACAATCCTAATTTTCTTAATAAGCAATTGGAGTTCTGATAGGTTAAGTGATTTATCCGAAGTAACATAACCAAAAAATAAAGAACTTGGCTCCAACTCTCACTTTAGGTTCCCAGATTCTTTCCACTGTGGCTGTCATCTCTCAAAATACAGAGAGAGTAAGAAAGATGATTAAAGAGACACATGTTATATGAGAATCAAAAAGTTAAGTGTTGAAATATATATGATGTTATGCCTCCTTGCACATCACATTTTTATTGGTTCCTACCTTAAGGATTAGGATAAGCTGAACTTGCCAGAAATTTTTGGAACTGATTTTACTTGCAATGTGTTTTTCTTTCCCTTTTCACTTTGAAGTCTAAACTTAGCTTTGAGTAGAGGTACTAATCAGCTGGTTGAGTGACTTCTTTTGATTGGCTTTTTATATAAAACACGACTTGGTTATAAAAATATTTGGGGCATTTTTTTCCCCAGGACATTTGAACTAATTTAGGGTGAGTGTTTTAAATCTTTTGTTGTGAATGTGCAATTTAGCAGATTCTGGAGGCCTTAAAAACATATCAGGAATTTTAATTGCTGTTGTCTGAACCACTTGTGGCCAGTGGGCCTGTGAACAGAGAGGTCACTACAGGCATTACGGTTTCCTTTCCAAGTTCATATCTATTTATCGTTAATTTATGGAACATGTTTCTGAAAACTCTTTGATTGTCCAGAATATTACTGGTTTTATTCATGCCCCCTAGGGTAGGGTTGGGTGGGGAACAAATGATGAAATAGACATTTTCTTGGCAAGTTACGTTTGGGAGACTTTTCTAGGATACCAAAGCAATAGGTTTAGATTTGGAGTTCAGTTGTATTAACAATAACTTTAGACCACATTTAACTTAAAAAAGGAGATAAATTTCCCCAAATCTTAACACTGAATATGTAAATTTATTATATTTATTCAAGTTTATAAGAGTGATTTTGGCTTTTCTCCTCTGCAAAATAATTGATGTACACCTAAATGTGTACCCTCTTTTTTTCCATGTTCTCCAAAAAGGGTTATTTTTAATTGCATATTACATACCATAAATCATTGAGATATTTTGCTTTTATACTGTTGTAAGTTTAGTGGTTACTTTATAAATGTTTACTTACAAACAATAAATTTTTATGAAAAGTGCAAATGACTTTTGAGCTCATTTTCTAGCTAAACCTTCTCATTTACAAATAAAGAAATTAAAGTCAAGCAGTTAAAAGACATGCATGAAAGTCCATAGCTAGTTAGTGACTGAGTTAGGACTACAGTCTAGATCACAAGACCCTGTTCTGTGTTCTTTCTACTCTGCCATAATGTAGATTAAACATAAGACTTTAACAACACCACAACATGGTTATGGTCCTACTACTCTGTCAGTATTGGTAGGTAATTAAGTGAAAATTTTGGTTAGGGGGACTCAGAACAAAAACACTCAGAGATTTGAAACATTTTGTTTTAAATTAAAATCTGACATGTGCATTTTTTACCAGTCTTTTGGTGTGGGATTTAGGTCATACCTCTTGGTATGTGCCCATTGATTGGGTTGCCCAATTTTTTTTTCATAAATCGCACCAATAATACAGCATTCACTCTTTCCAGTGTCAATTTCTTTAGGTTATTAGAGAACTTAGATACACTTGCAAAGTAATATGAGTGATGCATCTTTCTAGATTTTTATCATTCCTACTCCCCATTTGAAAAAACTTTTAGCTCTACATACATTTAGGCCTTCCTTCCTTCGTTCTTTCCCCTATTCGTTTTCTTCCCTCCTCCTTTCCCTTTCCCTCTCCCTCTCCTGTTTCTTCTTCTCCTTCTCTTCCTCCTCCTCTTCCCCCTCCTCCTTTTTCCTCTCTCACTTTCCTCCCTGTCTGTCTTTCTGTGTCTGTCTCCTGTCTCTCTGTTCCTTTTAACTGACTGGACTTTATGGAGTCTTTTTTAATCCTGAACTTAGTTCTTAGAAACAACATCTGTTTCCCTGCTCCCATTTCATCTATTTACATACTAGTTAATTAAATTGCAGAATAACAATAATAAGTGCAACTGGCATAAACAGGGTTGGGAAACAATAATGGATCCTCGGTAAACATCTCTTAACTGCTGGAGCATTAGTTCTGGAATGTCTCGGAGAGCATCCTCATCACTGCAAGCCCTTAGCATGTGCAGGCATCAGGAGGATGTTTAGAGAGGGCATGGAGGGAACAGTAAGAGAGCTTTTACTCAACATTATAACTGTAGTGCTTACTTCAGTTGTCGTCGGTGGTGGCACGGGATGGAGGGCAAAATAATATTATTAAACAATTTCCTTTAGAGGGCCATTTTACTTTCATGTTTAGGATAAGACATTCAAACTCTTCATTGTCATTGCGTAGTTTCTTAGGAAACTACTGTTAATTATATTAATAGCACTGGATAGTAGTCAACGATTTGCAGAGTCTTCCACTAAGTTATTTGGTGACCAAATGTGGTCAAAGGGCGATACAATTGTATTAGTCTGTTTTGCATTGCTATAAAGGAATGCCTCAGACTGGGTAATTTATAAAGACAAGAGGTTTATTTGGCTCATGGTTCTGCAGGTTGTACAAGAAGCATGGCGCCAGCATCTGCTTCTGGTGAGGGGCTCCGGAAGGCTCTACTCATGGTGGAAGGGGAAGAGGAGCAGCATCACATGGTGAGGAAGGAAGGAAGAGAGCAATGGGAGGAGGGCCATGGTCTTAAACAACCATCTCTCATGTGAACTAACAGAGCAAGAACTCACTCGTTACTGCAGAGAGGGAGAGAGGGCACCAAGCCATTCATGAAGGATTTGCCTCCATGATCTAAACACCTCCCACGAGGCCCCACCTCCAACACTGGGAATCAAATTTCAACGTGAGATTTGGAGGGGACAAATATACAAACTATATTAATAATGAATTTCTAAAATACTTAGTGCTACCTTTAAAAAGTTGGCTATACATCCGTATTACTAAATATTGCTGGTGTTCCATTTGTTTTTCTAATGTAAAGGTATTAGAAAAAGAATTTTTTTCTATGAAGTAATCATTAAGGTCTTGAGCATCTAAATTTTGATGACTTGTGTATTTTCAGTAATTTTGAAAATAGCATTACCTCAGTAAGTTCTTCATTCCCTTGAAAAAAACCCAACATATGTGTATATCAAAGCTATATTATGAAACAGAATATGCTTATTCTATTGAAATGAAACTTCAATTGATTGCAACTCATTTTCAGTTGCTTTTTGGCAACTTTTACCAAATCATTGATTCTTCTTGAAATATTATCATTGTACAATTGCATAGAAAAGATATTTTATTTAAATTTTTCCATCATTGCCCTAATAACCTCTTTTGAAGCTGGTACGATGAATTTTCTACAAAATCACATGGTTTACCACATTATGTAACCACTTGAACTATTCTTCAGAAACTTCTCACATTCGTGGCACCTGATCACTACCAGATCACTAAAAACCAATAATGCCTTTCCAACCTTCGTGATGGACAAAAACACTCATGCACATTTCCAGAATGTCCCCCTTGGAAGCAGCATCATTCTCTTGGCACATCATTGGGCTATAATAACATTATCACAAACATCTTCAAAGTGATTGAGAAAGATTGATTTGGGGTAATTGAAATTGACATAAATTATTCCATTGGGTCACAGATTAAATATGCCAATAGAAAAGATTTTTAAGGTCTGTTGCAATCTTGTGATCTAACTCCTAATCAATGAACACAGCACCTTCTAAATGTCACGTTCACCAAACCTTCCTCTTTAGCCCTCAGCCCTGACTGATCCACATGTGGGACTTCACTAGCCACCAGCAACTGATTACTCTTGAGTTAATATATCCAGCTCAGACCCCTCTCTCTTGCTCAAGATCTGTTTGTACACTGTTTACCTGGATAACTGAAGGATATGTGTTCAAAATCTAGCTCTCTTCTACCTTGCTGAATTATCCGATCATCCAGTTAGTCACCCAAACCAAAAACCTACAAATTAAATAAATCTTTTAAACTCATAGCCCATATCCATTTAATTAGGAAATGATATCAGAAATCTCTCATAGTTGCCCTGTTTTCTCCAACATCAATCTCAGTGCCTTAGTAATAATGGTGTTCAGGAAATGAGACCTATTGTTTACCAGGAACTGTGCTAGACTTGTCACATATGTTTTTATTTAGTCCTCACAATATACTGAAGGAAAGTAATATTATTTTAATGTTGCCCATGAAGCATGGGCACAATGAGGTAAAAATAATTCCCCAAAAGTCATCTAGCTGTCGACAGATGAAACCAGGATTGAAACCTAGTTCGTATTTTTACCAAATTCTATATTTTCAACGTTATCATCAATTCCCTCTGTGAGAATTGTTGAAAGTATTCTGGTTTCCCTGCCTCCACCTGTTTTTCCTCTAATCTTACTTCTACTTTGCTGCCAAAGTAATCTCTCTCAAATACAAATCTGATTGTGTGACTCCCATCCTTAAGGTCCTTGTGTGTCTGTGTTTCCCTTGTATTCCAAGATAAAACCCAGACTCCTTAGCTTAGCACACAAGATAATTCACGAGGTGACCTCAATCTACCTCTCTAGCTTAATCATCTGCCATCTCACTAAGAACAGGCACACTTCATTCCAGTCACAGAAATAACGTGTAGTTCTCCAAATGCATCATGCTGTTTCACACCTCAAACAGGGAGTGGGGAAGTGATACGGGGAAGAGAAATCAGACAAAAAAGGGTGGGGTATGTGATGAACCACAGTGGGCGAGTGGATCTTAACTCCTACAGGAAAACTTTTAGGAACTGGCATGAAGCACACATCCCAGAATTAAGCCACACGAGGGGGAAGGGGCTGGAATATCTATATACCAGCATATTTCAGTCATTGTTTGAGAGTGTCTGGTAGGTGCTAATTCTCAGATATGGGAGATTATTGTTCTTTGGACAGAAAAGGCTTGTGTGGTTCTGAGAAAAGCAACCAGGCTCAGAGATGCAGTGCTATGGTTAGGCGTTATGGTTAGGCAGCTGGAAATCATCTGCAACATGTTGAAAGGGTGTGAACTACATACGGGCTGGTCTGCTACACCACATTTTACTATGATCCTTTATTTACTTGTCTGCCTCTGCAACTAGACTATAATGAGAGCAAGTACTATATAGTTAACTGTACATTACTAGCACCTAGGACAGTGGCTGCTGAAAGATGGTTGGGTAAAAGAATGAATGAATAATATGAGCCTGTCAGAAGTGCAAGTAGATACACAAGTTCCAGGTGCAGAGAAGTAAGGGACAGAACTTTTCCAAGGAGGTTAGGATGTGAAGTGTTTTTGACATTTGAAGGTGTTTCCTGTTGACTTAGCTGTTGGACTTCTTCCTTAGTCTTAGAGAGTCAATGCAATTATGTCTTAAAATACATACGTCATTCATTCATTTATTCATTTATCCACAAATATTTATTAGCCATTAATAGGTACCAGGTAAAATGCAGGGATCTAGCATGAACTTTTTCAAATTTATGTCCACTGAGCTGAGTCCTCGTTGTGCATGGATATTTTTGGGATATTTGTGAAATACCTGACCTTCTGTGTAAAAGTATTGGGGATATGTGTGTTTTTATGAATGTTATGTTTCTTTCATATATTCTGACACACCCACTGAAGATGTGAAATGAAAATTTTGCTTTGACAGTAACATTACATCACAGCTGCTTTGCAGTTTTAGAAAGCTCTTTCATGAGCACAACTACATTTGATGGTTGCAACAATCCTGTGAGATGGAAAAAGCAGCCAGTATGTCTCTACCGGTGAGGAACATGGAGCTCAGGGACTATAAATCACTTGTTCAAGGCTATTCATATAATAGTTAGCAGCCTTAGTTCTAAATTTTCAGAGTCTGAATTCAGTTCCACTGTGATTTATTATTATTAGCTTTATACAGAAAGTATTTATTAATCAATTAACATTCACACATAAATAAGTGCATACATGACTAAGAAATGAGTACTTTTATTGTCTAATTATTATTGGTAACATTCTCCGACCATTTAAAAATATAATTTGGCTTATATCATGAAATGAAATGAATCCTATGAAATGAATTTTTACTGTGGCACAGAATAGCCACAACACACTTTTTGGGAATGTGTTGCAGATCTTATCTTATCTTATCATCTCCTTATTGTCATTTTTGTGTTTCTCTTCCTAGTTACACGTAATTCCTCCAGGCAAAGAATATGTCTTATTCATCTTCGTATTTGTAGTGCTTGGCTCTACCTCTAGCATGGCATAGTGCTTCAGTAACATCTGTCAAATTAAATGATTATGGGGGTCATTGATTATAAACTATACTTAGTATAAACCATTAACTTGCTTGAATGTTCTTTCCTTGATATCTCTTATTTAATTCTGTTTAATGACAGATTGTTTTTGCCTTGTATTTTCCTCTGGAAAGCTGTCAGTTTGAGTATCTTTACAAATAAGTGATTCTTAGTTTATTATTGAGTTTGTTCTTTTAAGCTAGATGATAACAATTTCTTTTGGGGTATTTTTGCTTCTTGTGGAATATGTATGTTTTAGTTTGGGCTGCTATAACAAAGAACCACAAACTAGGTGGCTTATAAACAACAGAATTGCATTTTTCACAGATCTTGATGTTGTAAGTCCAAGATCAGGGTGTCAGCATAATTAGTTTCTGGTGAGGGACCCTCTTCCAGGTTGCAAACAGTTGACAAGTCCTTGTATACTTACATGGCAGAAAAAGGATATGTGAGCCCTCTGAAGTCCCTCTTAAAAGTGCATTAAACCCATTCATGAAGGCGCCATCCTCATGACCTAATTATTAATACCTTCCAATGGACTTACCTCCTAAAAACAACACATTGAGTGTTAGGATTTCAATATATGAGTTTGGGGGGGGATACAATCACTTAGTCTATTGCAATGTAATTTAGAATTTCATTTAATGAAGGACTGCTACAAATCTGGACCTTTAATTTCAGAGAGCCAGTTACCAGAACACTTACTATTTCTTTTGCTCCTTGTAACTGTTGGTCATCATTCATCTAAGTCATTCTGTAAAAGTCCTGGGTATTAGCTCTTTAAACATTGCCTCTCCTACATTCTATTATCTCTTCTGGGATTCGGATTAAATCTTATCTATTTTTAACTTATTTAATCCTTTTTTTATAATTTCACTCTACTTGTCTTCTTGGGTAATTCCTTTAACCATTGAATTTGGATTTTAATTACTATATTTTTTTGTTTCTGAAGTTCTATTTGGTTCTTTTTTACCTGGTTATTTTATCCTTTGTTTATTTTTATCCCATACTTTAATTCTTTAACATTTCTTTCTTAGGTTTTAATATTCTGTATCTAATAATTATCTATGTCATTGGTGATATGATTTTTCTTCTTTCTTTTTCTTTCTTTCTTTTTTTCTTTCTTTCTTTTTTTTTTTGCAGGTGTCCCTTACTAATTGTGGCTTGTTCTTTGTAGAGTTGACAATTTTAATTGTGATTTTATATTTGGTTAAACTTAATCTATGGAAACGGATTTCCTTTTAAGGAAATTTGTTAGTTTCTTCCTGCACCCAGAAGTACTATTCACTTGTGACACCCTTACATGTTTCTGAAGATGCTAGATTCAAATTTCTCAAGTGCAAGCTCCCTAACATGGCATAGAGCTAGGTATGTCCTCCAGTCCCAATGACCCAGTGATGGGAAGGTAATTGTCCTTAGAGTTCTCAGAACTTACCATTTTGATTTTAATTTATTGTTTATTATTATTTTATTGCTCTTATTAATCTTATTAACCTATGGAGTTTTTTTTAACCTTATTTACCTGTGAGTGTGATACGTATTAAAAATGTTTTTGTTTTAATTTGCTAGATCTAATTATTTGTATAATGGAAGAAAGACTTTTAGATGATTTATTCTTCCTTATTGCTGAAAGAAGATTCTAAAGTATCATTAAACAAGATTATCTTTTGTTGCTTTAAAAGATAGCCACATTTTCCACTTTGTTTTTTCTTACCAACTTATAACGCATCAAGAGGTAAAAACTTTTCTTTCCCAAAGTGCTACCCACAACCTGCCCTTCCCCCAGTAGATTTCCCCTCATATGACATTGGCCCAAATGAAGTCACATTTCCACCCTAAAGCACTCATTTCAGAGAGAATGGTGATGACCATTCAGTCAGGCACCCTTTGCGAGGGGATGAGGTCCCATACTCTGAAATACATGGTGATGTATGGGAGAGTTACCTTAACAACATTTGAATTTTATTAAGAAGAAAGAAGAGAAGATGGATGCTGGGTAGGCAACCAAGAGTGGCTGCCACATCCCTATGCATCACTATGTTATGTGTAGGAGAAACCTGGGCTGTGGAATCAGGCAGATCTGGATTCAAGCCCTGAAGAAAGCTTGGTCACTCCAGCTGAGCTCGATCAAATTACTTAACTTTTATGAGGCTCAGGTGTTTTTTGTCTTTAAAGTGGCTACAAGTATAAGCACATTTCAGGGTTACTGAATTGATTAAATACAAATAGCAACAACCATAAACAAAAAAGGTGTATAGAGTTCTAGCCTTAGTATGTTCTCAATTTAAGTTTTTCCCTTCCGCTTCCTTAACCCTGTCAACTCCCTATCTGTGGCAAAATCACTTCAAATTCTACAAATTATATTCATTGCTGACAAAGATTTTGCTTGAGAAACACAATATCAAAGTTCTTCCAAATATAGATATATAGTATCTCATTTTGTTTCCTTTCTACTGAGTATGGCAGTGTTTATTGAGCTGGAGTGTTAGCAAAATTTTTATTTATAAAATGAAATAGTAATGGTTACATAACCTGCTTAGCACAAACAGAATGCCATGTTGTTCTGCCTGAGGAAAACTAAATTATGCAAAAGGGTGAGAGTCAGATATACTAGACATAAAATGTGTGCCTACTTGTCAAAAAACCTGAAACAGACAGGTAGAGAACAACCCCACCGCCACAAAATCTCATCTGACCTAGTTTCAAACAGTGTTTTGAACTGAAGCTGGTCCCAGGCCAATAATACTCAAATTAGAATTGAATGGTAGTCATGCAATAAAATCCCACACCAGTTTACCATTGCAAATGAATTGAATGGTTCCCTTGAAAATAGTTGAATTCACTCTTGATGAGTTCACGTGCATTAGGTGGAAGGAGGTAATGTGTGATGAGTTATGAGGGCAGATTTATGGGGGGAAATCAACACAAGATTAAGAGCTGTATTACCTGTGTTGGTGAGTTCACCAACTGTTCATTTTAAATTTGCTAGTAAATATGTCTCCTTTCCTCCCAGTCTATGATTTTTACCTTTTCACTCTAGAGTAGACGAATACAGAAGGAAAAAATCTGACTTTCCCCTTTTCCTGCTTTAGGTGTTACCGTGAAGAGGAATGCTTTTTCCTAGAGGCCCCTGAACAGGGTAGCCATGGCAGAGTAGGAGAGCAGTTTATGGGAGCTGTAGCTGATCCTTGACAACTACCTCCTCACTGGTGCAGGAGATGACTGGTGCTGCTTATGACAAACAGCTGTGTTCTCTGGGCCTGCAATATCTTCCAGGTTTGGCCTCCTATGTCGTGCTTGCAACTTCCACTCCTATCTAGTAATAATTTCCGCAGCTTTTGTCCTGTTCCCTCTCTCTGCAGAGCTTTCTGACCAACAACTTGGTTGTGTATACTGCTTGGCTTTCAGTCTCTCGTTCTCCTAACGGTGCTAGAACTCAGGGTGCTGCACTTATGGCTGGAGTGTAGGGCCACGAAAAGATATCCACCACCACACTTCACCAGCTTCCCCAGAGGCCGGCCCTACAACCCAGGTACTGCCCCAGCGTTCTTACTGTCTTGGTGGGGGAACTGGGCATTGCAATAAATCATAGACATGGTGTTAGATCTAGATACTATCCCAGTTCTGATATTTTCTGTGTGGTCCTGGAATCACACCTCTTCTATAAGCCTAGACTTCCTTATCTGTAAAATGCTAATGAATTGATTTAACTCACAAAGTCTTTATAGAATTTTGTAAATGTTTCCTTACTAATCTTCAAAAGTGATATGAAAGTAGAATGTATAATATTACTTGACTTTTAGAATAAGGATAAAGTAATACCTAAATACTTTCACTAATACCCTCTTATTATGTTAGAGTATAGGGATGAATGCTTGAAAAGCTGGATGTTAAAACTGTATTCTGAGTATGAGCATCCTTCCTGCTTGAGACATCCATGTTTTTATCTGTGTTAACAGTTACTATATGCAATTCTTCCTCTGTGTCAATCCACAGGGTATAGAAGAAAGAAAATAATTTGAATGCATATTATAGTTTGTTAATGAATCAGGAATTCATGATCAGTAGCCAAGACACCTGAAAGCGACAGCCCTTCAATGGTTTGTGTCATCAAAGACTGGCTTGTTTTGTCTGTGAGAAGCAATTACCCTCAGTTTGGGAGATAAAGATGACACTGTTCTAAGCTAATAGAAGATTTCCAGAATATATAGTAGCATTTCTGACTCCTGGAGGAATTAATTTTTTAAAGCCATTGATTTAATTATTCGACACATTTATGAACATCTATAGTATGTCTGGCGCTGTGGTTGCAGACACAGATCCTGCCTTTAGGGGCTGGGTTCAGCCAGAAAGTTAAAGTCGCATGTTCTAAAGTAGGAGGATGCACATAGTAACGAGATTTTTGTTAGTTGACAATGACACAGGGGGATAGAAGGCTCAAAAATAGTGTAGAGGGTTTGCTCAGGCATGAAGAATAATGATCTGGGAGTTGTTTTAGACTTAGGTTTTTAGAAATCATGTTGGAAAAGTCAGACATGAGGAGAGAAATCAGGTTATGCTGGAGACAGAGCCAAAGTTGTAGAGGGCAAGGGACAATCTTTTAATTAGACAAAAGATGGCACGTTTATGACCCAGGAATTCAAAAGCCACTTCTATCTCATACTGCTGTATAATGCTTAGGTATATTTCTGAGCTCTCCATGAAGTTGCAATAATCTACTGATACCTAGTACAAAGAGACAGTGTAGCTTAATGGTTAAGGATATGGTCCCCAGAGCCAGACAGTCTGGGTTTCAATCCTGCTTTTGTCTTTAGGACCTGGGACCTGGAGTGAGTAGCTCAGACTTTCTGTTCCTCAGCTTTTCATGTATCAACATCTTAAACCTCACATTTATTATCTTGTGGTTTGTGTGGGTCAGGAATGTGGGCATGGCTTAATTTGGTCCTTTGCTTGGGATCTCATGTGGCTGAAATCAAGGGGCTGGCCGGACTGCATTCTCATCTGGAGGTTTGACCAAGGAATATTTATTTCCAATTTCGTTCAGGTTATTGGCAGGATTCATTTGTATTCTGAGGTCCTTATTTTTGGGGGTTGTATGACTTAGGTCCTCACTTTTTGTTAGCTATTGGTCAGTGTCTTAGTTCATTTGGGCTGCTGTAACAAAATACCGCAAACTGGGTGGCTTATAAACAATAAGAATTTATCTCGTACATTTCTGGAGGGTGGGAAGTCCAAGATCAAGTTGCTGGCAGATTTGGTGTCTGGTGAGGACTGACTTTCTGGTTCATAGACAGCGCCTTTTTGCTGTGTCCTCACATGGTAGAACGGGCAAGGAGTCTCTCTTGGGCCTCTTTTATAAGGGAACTAATTTCAAAAATGAGGGCTGCACCCTAGTGGCCTAATCACTTTCCTAAGGCCCCATTTCCTAACACCAACACCTTGGGCATTAGAATTTCAGCACATGAATTTTGGGGAGACACAACATTTAGACCATAGCAGTCAAGGACCACTCTTAGCCCCTAAGGCTGCCCTTGGGTCCTTGCTGTACTGTTTCCTCATAGGCCCTCTCCCATCATGGGAGCTTGCATCATCAAGCCTAGCAGGAAAATCTCTCTTACTTCTAATCTCCTTCTTCAGGGATAGCCTGGACCCTCTTTTAAAATCATACCTGATTATGTCAGTTCTACTAAAGATTATCTCCTTTTTTATTAATTCAAAGGTAACTAATGAGGGGCCTTAATTAGAGCGAAATCTCTTTATCTTTTTCATGAAGTGTAACCTGATCATGAGACTAGAATTCTATCATATTCATAAGTCCTGTCTACACTCAAGAGGAATATACAGGATTTGTATGGCAAGGGGGTAGCTATCTTGAGTGCCATCACAGAATCCATTCTACTACATGGAATTATAAAGTACACTAAATTAATCCAAAAGAAGGCAGAAAAAGGAAAAAAAAAAAAAAGCAATCAAAAAGAGATGGGACAGGCCGGGCGCGGTGGCTCACGCCTGTAATCCTAGCATTCTGGGAGGCCGAGGCGGTGGATAGCTCAAGATCAGGAGTTCGAGACCAGCCTGAGCAAGAGTGAGACCCCATCTCTACTATAAATAGAAAGAAATTAATTGGCCAACTAAAAATACATGTAAAAAATTAGCCGGGCATGGTGGCACATGCCTGTAGTCCCAGCTACTTAGGAGGCTGAGGCAGAAGGATCGCTTGAGCCCAGGAGTTTGAGGTTGCTGTGAGCTAGGCTGATGCCACGGCACTCACTCTAGCCGGGGCAAC
>CAUYRT010076935.1:0-25803 GCA_963574885.1 Lepilemur ruficaudatus
ACATTGGCTTTCTCTGCTGAATAGATAATTATTTACCAGCTTCATATGAGATCGAGGGTCTTATTTACGTTGATTTATTTATTAATCCTGGAGATGTTGGGCTTCCATAGAAACATGTAGAGCTTGAATTGGATCAATTCAGTATATACCTCACTTTTCTACGTTTAGGCATCCCAGGATTTATTTCCTGGACACAAAATGGATATATTGTATATACTTAGTTCAAATTCCAGTTCTATCCTTTAACCAGGTATATGGCTTTGGGAAAATATCTTATTCTCTTTAAACATTGGATTTTTTCATCTGTAAAATGGGAGAAAATAAACGTAAAATGTTACAGAATGCTTAGCATAGTGATTGGTACAGGTTAAAGATTCCATAAATGTGAGGTAGACTGATTCTTTGCAGAGTAGGAAAATATATGATGACCAGGAATATCATCTGAGGGAGAGAGAGGAGATGGAGAGACACTCATCCTTGGTCAGAAGACATAATTAGAAACAGTAGCATTTGTATGGCTTACAATTGATTATTACAGATGGTAAGAATTTTCAAACTGATTGATGACACATAATGTATTGGGCTCCTCAAATTATGCCCATCCCAGAGCATTAGCTTTATGGAATTTCAGTAGACACCATTCATGTCCAAATCCAAGCAAATGGTGCCTTCCTGCATTTGCCAGTTCTTAGCCTGGGTATTTGTATGTTGTGGCCCTGTCCATAGTAGCAAGCACCGGGGAAATGAATGCAGAATTTCACATTGATCAGTTCTCCCATCTACAGAAAATGACAGAAATATTTTGATTGATTCAGGAAAATATTGCCAAGGAGGATATTAGTTTACATGAACTTAAATGCTTTCTGTATGACAGAAGTGTCAAGATGTGAGAATACAAGTATTTACTTTTATGTTTCTGATAGAAAATATAAACATTTTTTTTTGATAAATGTACTAAAAAATGCTATTTGGCTGGGTGTGGTGGCTCACAGCTATAATCCTAGCACTTTGGGAGGTGGACAAGGGAGGATTGTTTGAGGCCAAGAGTTGGAGATCAGCCTGAACAACGTAGTGAGACCCCATCGCTACAAAAAATGGAAAAAGAAAAAGTTAGCCAGGCACAATGGTGCATGACTGTAGTCCTACTTACTTGGGAGACAGAGGTGGGATGATTGCTTGAGCCCAGGAGTTGGAGGCTATAATGAGCTAAGATTGTACCACTGAACTCTAGCTTGGGTGATAGAGCCAGACTCTGTCTCTAAATAAATAGATAGATAGATAGATAGATAGATAGATAGATAGATAAAAAAATGCTATCACTTTATGATTAGCAAAAGAGAAAAATATTTTCTTAAAGATAATAAAAATGAAATCTCTGAAAGATTATTTTTAAAGAATGAAAGTAAATTAACTAATATGGGTTGATGAATTTAAAGAAGTGTTGAAGTCTCTATTATATTATGAATGATGGGATTTCAAATTTCTGAAAAAAATTGAAATCACATTTGTTTGTTTTATAAACACCATTTATATGACCAACTTTTTCTGATAACCTGAATTTCAAACAAATGCAATGTACATACTTCTCAATTAACAGAAAAGATAACGTTTGGGAACTTTTCGATAAAGGCCATTATCACAGGAGTTAAGTGATATCTCATTGTGGTTTTGATTTGCATTTCCCTGATGATTAGAAATGTTAAGAATTTTTTCATATGTTTGTTGGCCATTAGTCTATCTTCTTTTGAAAACTTTCTGTTCATGTCCTTTGCCCACTTTTTGATAGGGTTGTTTGAGTTTTTCCTGCTGATTTTCCTGAGTTCGATATAGATTCTAGTTATCAGCCCTTTATCGGGTGTGTAGCATGTGAATATTTTCTTCCATTCTGTAAGTTGTCTGTTTGTTCTCGTGATAGTTTCCTTGGCTGTGCAGAAGCTTTTAAATTTGATCAGGTCTCATTTATTTATTTTTGTTGTTGCTGTGATTGCCCTGGGGATCTTCTTCATAAATTCTTTGCCTAGGCCAGTGTCTGTGGAGAGATAGGAACACTCATACACTGCTGGTGGGACTGCAAACTAGTACAACCTCTCTGAAAAGTAATCTGGAGATACTGCAAAGAGCTACAAGTAGAACTACCATTTGATCCAGTAATCTCATTATTGGGGATCTACCCAAATAGAAAAAAAGACATTCTATCAAAAAGACATCTACACCCGAATGTTTATAGCAGCACAATTCCCAATTGCTAAGATGTGGAAACAATCCAAGTGCCCATCAATACGTGAGTGGATTAATAAAACGTGGTATATGTATACCATGGAATTCTACTCAGCCACAAAAACAATGGCGATATAGCATGTCTTGTATTATCCTGGATAGAGCTGGAGCCCATTCTACTAAGTGAAGTATCCCAAGAATGGAAGAACAAGCACCACATATACTCACCATCAAATTGGTATAACACTTATGTGCACATACAGTAGTAACATTTATCGGGTGTCTATGTTCTCCTAGTATTTTATATTATGCTATTATTATATCACTTAAACTGTTTATTATTTATGTTTTTATCTCTTTAACCATAATGTGACCTTGTTCTTATTTTTAAATCTTTGCTTTTAAAAACTATTTATTTCTTTATTTCCCAAACCTAGTGTTTTAATGACAACTTGGTTTTTAAGAATGGTTGATGAATTGAACAGTAGTGAATATTATAGTAATTCCATCATTTAGAAATTTTCTACATATAGTAGAAAAGTGGTACAATTATTATCATCTCCATTTCACAGAAAAAGAATCTAATAGATTTTTATCATCTTACAACAGGTGTATTATGTCTAGATTCACATTTTCACATTGCTAGTAAGCCCAGATTTAGAACTTAGATTTAGCCATTGTGTCCCTAAGGCCTGTCCTCTATGCAACTAAAATACACAAATTTTCAACTAGTGAAAATGAAGGTATTTGATTTGAAAGATACAAGGGAAGTTAATAGGATTTGAGTTCCTTAAAAAACGAGAGCATGAGAAAAATTTTAAGACAAATAGAACAAATGCTAATGAAACATTTAAAGGATTTAAATGATTGTGAGGTGGTTCAGATTTAGACCAATCTGTTGTTTTTATTTTGTAAGAGAAACAATTCCAAATTTGAGGTGAAATTATTTAATATTATATTGTTTTAGTTAATCATTTAATTTACATATTCTTTTTGTATTGGCTATAATAAGAAAAATAATGACCTTATTGAACAACTTCTTTTGCATTCTATTATATATTTCCATGTTGAAATATTACTGTATCATGAAATCAGAAAGAAATACATTCCCTCACTGAGATTTTTGGGGTAGATCAAGAGTTTTTAACAAGGAATGAAAATGGGAATTAATATCCTGAAAGTGTAAGAAACATTTTGTGTATACATGCACATATACATTTTTCTGGAAAAAAGTTCCATAGCATTCATGAAATTCTCAAAGTCATTTATGACCACAAAGAAGTCACGTAGAAGAGAGAGCTTTGGAACAAGAACTGCTTAAATCCCATTTACAGATTCTTGTGTATAAATTGCCTTCTTTTTGGGGCTGATGGGGAAATTAAATAATATAATATATGTAAAGAACTGGTTATGGAAGGTACACAATGCCCACAATATATAGTAATTTTCACTCTTCTTCATTGTTTGAGGACAAAGTCAAAATTCTTTAGCTTGCATTGAAGAACATGGAGGATTTTATCAAACTTCCTACTCTGTCTTCATTTTCCCACACTCTTACTCTCTAGTCAAATGGAATTATTCACTATCAAGGACTATACCTACCTTCTTATTGCTCTAGTCTCTTGTTAATGTTACTTACTCCCTCCAAACTCATTCAATTCATTTCATTTAATTTTTACCCAAACATGAAGGCCCAATTCAAAGGCTACTAGCTCATTGAAATCTATGTTAAATTTTCCATGTGTAATTATTATGTCTTTCTACTTTTCTCAATTCCAAAGTACTTTGTAATATTAATGATTTTGAATATAATTTATTTAACTATAAGGATATGCATGTATGCTATAAATTCTCTCTTAGGCTATAAGCTTTTTGGGTCAAGTACCACATTTTCCTCAACTTTATGCATACCTAAAACCCAGAAAAAGCTCAATATATTTGTGTAATTACTGAATGATTCTTTTCAATCCCCTACTTGCAGACCAGAAATAAACCTCTAATACAATATACTTCAAATTTGCAATAAGCTTTCTGGCATGAATAATACAAAAATTCAAATTCAAGAAATAAAATATTTCCCTTTCCTTCAGAAAAAAAATATAGTGGACCCTATGTAGCAGCTAAGTCAGTGTCTGAGCCTACACATGCATAAAAAGTCCTAAAATAATTCAAATTTTCATTATTGTAAAAGACATCAGAATATATTTTATAAATTTAGTTCACCTTGCCTTCAAAGTAATAATACTTCCACCAATATCAGCTACAGAACCTGTAAGTGTTTTTCTCTTTTTAGTTTTGGTTCATTAAAACGCTTGTTTTGTGAAATAACTTTGTTTCGGAACTGACTACCTTGACTTTCTCATCAAATTAACACCCATTTTCTTCCTCACAAACTAAAAACCGTAACTTCCTGAAATGTTCCAATTTCCAACTGTTTGTTTACAGTATCCGAATATTTCAAGAACAAATTTCCTAGGAAATGCTTTATTGTAGAATATTAAGAAGAAACATCTTGCCAGTGTGAAGACAATGCTACTCGAACCTCTGATAATTCTACACAGAAAAGACAAATTTTTAAGTTTTATTTCATTAGAATAGATGCCTGTAAAAGTATAACTAGTTAATAATCTGTTTTAACAGTGTATATTATGTTTTATAGATGCTGCAACTTAGATATGGACCTTTCATTTACATAATAGGTAAAGTTGAGTTTGTGTAGGCAAAAATTCAACTTTAACTACATCCCTACTTTCCATAAATCCAACATTTGACAAAGAATTACCTGTCATAGTTCTTAATCGCCTTCATTCTAGTCTTGCTCCTTTCCTCCTAAAATGTTTTGTGAAAGAAAAATAGGGGAGGAAGACAGCAAAATTGTATTTGGGATAATACTCAGTGAACTTAGACAGAATAAATTTCTTGCCTGTGATGAAGCCAATCAATTTCAGGAACATTGAGAAACTTTATTTATCGATCATAAAGACCATTGCAAGGGAATATTAGGAGAGATTCATGTTATCACAAAATCGTTCTAGAAATTGGCTTCCTTCTCCCAGTGAGCTGCTGTACATTGCCTTGATCCGTTTATCAAAACACTGCACTTCCAACAAAAGAATGAGCTTGCAGGAAACACATACAAACACACAAAAGCAAACAAAACAAACAAAAAAAACCCCAAACCTTTTAAAGGGAAATAAAACATTTTGATAAGCATTTTTACAAGTCTTTATGTTAAAATTATGGTTTGCTTACAAGAAGATGTGATTTTGATAAACTTTGATTATACCTGCATTAATCAAGTAGTCTCTGCCTGAAAATGTGAAGGCTGCATATTTTTAGAACCATTTTATCATACATTTCATGTCTTTACAGCATGTAGTTGCTAACTTTCCTAATAAGGTCACCTTTCAGTAAATGGTGCGTGTTTTCAAATTCATGTGGGGCGCTTGCCTAAAAATAAGGCTCATTTGTGTGAGCTGAGGATTCTTATTTTATCCCATGTGTCTTTCTCTCTACAGTATACCCAAAGCAGCACAAGAAAATGTTTTTGGTATCACTTCCATTGATTTTTGTGTCTTTCTCTGTACAGTTTAATAAAAGAATTAAATCATGTAGGAATTAACATCTTCCCTGGGTTCCTCATATATGAAGGTCTTCAAAGGAGAAGCTGATCTTTCCCAGATCTTTTGTAGTGATACAGCATGGCAACGCAAGCTCTCCATAGAAAAGGGACTCGATAAACCTTGTTGACTGGTTGCTGGCCCCACATAGTCAAATGGGGAAAGATTAAATAACTATTTTTACTTTCTCCACTCAGGGGTAGGCAGGTCAAGAAAGCAGGTCTTGTAACCACAGCTCATGAGGTGGATGGTTTAGAAAGCAAAAGGTTTCTCATTTAGAAAGCTGGCAAAGTATATTCCTAGCATTTTAACCTCAGCTATGCCCTCATATGTGGACTTGGTTATTTTTCTAAGCAGCAGGAGGGACTTGGTGATCACTTTCTCTGAATGTCTTAGCCAAGGTCTTCCTTCACTTGTAATTTTCATCCCCATGTGAGTCCCTTAATAAAAACCCTGAGCCTTTTACCTCCGAACAATCAAATTTCCAGCTGAAGGGTGTTACGGTTTCAAAGATAGTTTCTACTGAAGATAATGAGTGTTCTACAGTGTTAATTGAAACAGCAGGAGAGAATGGTGACTTTCAAAATATCCCAGGGGTGTCCAGTGTACCAAGATGATGGCATAAATAAGCTAGACTAATGGACTTTGGTTTCTTAAGCCACAGACCAAATGCAGAAATTTTAAGGAAGAAAATTCTTATGCCATAGAAATTTGATAAACACCATTCATAAATTAATGTAGAAAATCTGTTTAACACAGATGAAAGAACTCTACCATCTGTTGTTAGTATTTTTGTTTAAAATCTGCCTTATAGTATAAATATTCTTACTTTAATGCACAAGTTTTTCTTGATAGGAAAAAAATTATTTAGTGGATTATTCTCATTTAATTTATATTTTAATAAGTTTATGATACATAGATATTTTTAATCTTATTAATTCATGTATTAAATATTTATTGAGCACCTACTACAAATAAGATATAGATTGCAAAATTAATCAGAAATGAATCTTGATTGCAGTGAATTAACAAATCAGTAAAAGATAAAACATACACATAAAACTCTAGTGAAAGTAGAAAGTGATAAACACAATATAAAAACACAAAGTGCTATTTATTTCAGTGGTTTTGGCCTAAAATTTAATGAAAACATAGATCTATCTCCATTTTCTTGACTTATAAATAAAGTATACTAGATATAACTGACTATTTGATGTTAGAAAATTTACAATTCCCTCATCCTAAATATCCATTTTCATTATACAACAATATGGAAAATAGCAAAAATTGAAATGAATCAGTTGTGACTCCATAATAATAGATTTAGCAGTAATCATGCTGAGAGTAACTGAGTTCTGCTCAAATAATTAAGGTGTTTTTGTATTACATCTTGGGCACTTTAAAATAATGAGTAATATATTTTACTATTCAATTTTAAGACACATATTACAAGCCCACAAAACTAAGTGATTTTAGTGAGGAGCTGAATTAATTTTTATCATAAGAACAAAATAATAATTTTAAATTATTGGCAATTAAAAAGAACCCTAATATACTGCCAATTGCCAGTATTTCCATTGTTTATGAGTAACCTGGTCTTTACCTAGGTTAAAAAAAAGATTTTTAAAGAGAGAGAGGGAACTTTGCTAAAGGCAATTAACATATAAGAAATTAAACTCAAATGAAATCAGGGCACAGAGATGACATGGTGATAAAATAGTATTTAAAGCTGAAGGATGTGGGTTCAAATTCCAGCTGAATGAGTAGGACAAGCCAACCTGCAGATTGAGGGTGGGTTGGATAAGCCAACCCACTTCGTAGGTTTGTTAGCATTAAACAAGACTGTTGGCAAAATTACATTGCAAACATAAATTGTTTTGTAATTGTCATTATCATTTCACTGAAATTCATGTAAGTTGAATATGCTTTTCTTTATGCCTAAGTAGAGATGTTTTCTATAAAGGTAGGGCTGCTTGATTAGCATCATTTTTTACAGGAGCAGAAATCACCTGCCCTTCATCAGTTTGCTTGTTAGGCATATTAATTGATTTCAGGAGAGACAGTTTTTGGAGTTTCAAATTGGAAAATTTGGACTTCAAATTATATTAGTTTGGTAAGAATGCAGTAACAAAGTACCACAGACTTGGTGGCTTAAACAACAAAAACTTATTTTCTCAGAGTTCTAGAGGCTGGAAATCTGCAGTCAAGGTCTCAACAGGGTTGTTTCCTTCTTAAGGATGTGAGGGAAAAATTAGGCTTGTACATGGTTGTCTTCTCCCTGTGCCTTCACGTGGTCTTTCTTCCCTCTTTACATGTTTGTGTTTCAATTTCCTCCTCTTATAAGGAACCACACCAGTCATACTGGATCGCGGCCCACTACAGTGACCTCCTTTCAATTTAATTACTCTTTAAAGACCTGTACCCCCAATACAGTTACATTCTGAAGTACTGGGGGTTAGGTGTTTAAGACAATGAATTTTGGGATAAGGAGGATGAGACCCAATTCATCTCATAGCATGTATTATGATGGTTTGAAATAAATTTATACAATTTCTCTGCCAATGGTATATAATGATTAGTAGATGGCATTAGATAACACCTAGAAATTGTAATAAAATATGAATATATATATATATAAATACTGGAAAGTATGTCTTACATTCTACTCTATTTTCATTTTAAGTGGAATTATTGTCCCAAATCATAATTTCCTTCATTGAGCCAAGAAAGGAAGGCATCTATTCAAATAGCAAACAAATCAGCAGGCATCTTATGCCAGTCTAGGCCCTCTGGAGATGCTCTATACTGGCTAGCAGTTTATTTTCTTCCAACCATATGGTTTTGTGCAGATGATTTAGCACGAAAATAACCTCCTTCAGTGAATAGTGGTGCCATGTGCAGGAAGCTCGCCCTTCCTTTTTTAACCGCTCACAGAGGTGTGACCCCCACAGGAAAGGCATCTGTCCTCTAGCAGCAGTTCAAAAAATGGAGGGTATAGACTTGACAACTCACTGAAATGTCACAGAGAATCATTTTTTAAAAAGAAATCTGCCATTTCTCTACATCGAAGTTCAGAACTTCAGCAAGGAGACGCAAGCTCTCTCCAGAGCTGTGGTTTCCTTTATGTAGATTTTTTTGTTTTTTAGCATTGTAATATTTGATTCTGCTGGTCCATTAAACCAATGCAAAATGATATAGTCTAGTACTTTTCCTCCCTTTTTCTTCTTTTATTTGTTCTTTATTTTAAATCATACAGACTTTTATGTAGGTGCTAAACACCTATTAATGATATTGCAATAAGAAAACATACCTATCGTGCTATACGGTCCTAAATTTGTGTGTATTTTTATCGCTTAATAACCTTGAGACTGAGAAAAACTGTGGTATCTTTCAAACCATAGAATTTATGTTTGTAAAATGAAGGCAGAAAGAGTCAATTATGGCAAACAGCTATTAAAGAGACTATCAGAGCCACCACTAAAAATAAGTCAGCCCCACTGGCTTGATGTGTGCATAGGGGCAGGAAAAAAGATGCTGATAAATGAGTGTCATGTTACACTTCTTTCATTCGTCCATTCATTCTCCAAACATGTTGTGTTAGGCATTATTCTACACTCATGGGATGTATCACTGAATAAAACAAATGAAGACCTCTGACCTCATAGATTTTGTATTTTAGTAGGAGGATGTCTGCAATAAATACAGAATCTAGAAAAATTAACTACATGTTAGAGTTGTTAGAAAGTGCAAAAAGGAAAAAGTAGAGTAACTAAAGTTGAATCAGGATGCTGTGTTGGGGCGAGGCATTGAATTTCAAATGAGTTGTCAGATCCTCAAAGGCTGTTAGAGGACCTACCATTTTATAATGGAATAAATATTGCCTGAAATGAATCATTTTCTTATCAATTTTTTTCTTTAAAAATAAACTTGGCTTTCAGCGTAAGGAGAATAGGAAGTTTAGCAAAGCACATCTGGTATCGAAGATATTTTATTCAATAGCCTATTTCTTTGTCCATATGTTTAATAAACGGCTTTACTCCTGTATTTTTCTTTGTCCCTAAGAAACCTGATTTTGAACTAGCTTGCTAACTACTTTCCCATCTTCCTCTCCTAACTTGAAACCTGTCCCTCACGTTTCACTTCCATATCTTTAGACGTGAGAATGTCACTGATACTGCAAAAATCACAAAGCATTCGTTTCTTCTAGGCAACTCTCTGTAGTCTTTTTTTCTTTTTTCATTTTTGTCTGGGTGCCATGTGACATAAAAAGAAAAAGCCAAATTTCAAAATAAAAATTATCGATGGTAATGTGTTATTGAATAACCCCAAGGCACATATTTTTCTAGGTTAATTTGTTGTTAGCAATGCCTGTGCCACCAATTCAAGGCTTTGTGGCCAGGTTTTAAAAGTAAGTCCCTAAGCTCATGAAATGTTAGCAAAAGGGCAAAATTGTATTTTTAACGAGAAAGGCAAACGAAGATAAAGGAGCACAAAGGCATAGAAGGTGGCTTGAAAATATAGAATGCTCTACGAAGCTGGCAAAACATTATGAGACATCTAATTTCAGCTGTCAAAGAGGCTTGCATTGATTTTTGTGTTCATTGTGTGTACTCATAGGGTCTTCTAAATGGAGTCGTATTTATTTGGCTCTCATATAACCTGTCTTTCTCAAGGGAAGGTTGATAGTAGTTTCCAGTAGGAAAAGAGGAGCTTAGTTTAGATTGGAGTAGTTGAGAGCCCATTTTGTTTCTGTTCAGATTCAAGAAAATGAAAAGGCTTAGATTTTTTTCGACTTAAAGAAGTCAGCAGAAATCCAGGAAACCTAAATCATTGCTCTAAATGCTAGTCATCTTTGTTCTTCTGCCGCATGGTTGTGTTAGTCAGTATCTGATCCATCTATTTTCAGCCTCTTCAACCCCAATCCCACAAAACTACTTCTGAGAATGGAAAGAAAATCATAACTCGGTTAAAATTAGTTCTTTTGTAAGAAAGCACTTAAAAGCTGGCCAAAAATTAAACCCAGACCCTAACCAAAAAAATTGGTTTAGAAAATATCATCTGCACTTATGGATGACTCATTTGTGTTATGGAAAAATATTCTTATCCTGAAATTCCTTGGAAATAGCTTATTAAACCAAGCCATTTTACTATCATACTTTCACAATACAACATAGTTGTTCTAATGGCACTCAAGAATGGAAAATGTAATTGTGTTTCTTTGGTCATTATATTTTCTTTTGTCATCTTATATTGGCTATTTATTGGAGACTGAGTGGTTTTGTCTTTAAAGCTCTTGTAATGGATTATTTCAAATTCTGGTTTGCTGTAACAGTGTAATCCCAAATATTAGACTCTAGAATCTAATAATGCTTCCAGTAAACATACAAAAAGTCTAAAGATAAGGCAACATGTCAAGTATATTTTACAGTTTGTTTACACCAGAAAGAGAATGATGGTTGATTTGTTGCAGTCCATCAAACTTTCAGATTGGCAGCAGTATAGCTAACCATTTTGTTTACTAAAACAAAATGAGGAAGAGTTCCTATACACACACACATACATATGTGCATGTATATGTACATATATATTTGGCTGTAACAGGGAAATTTTGGGGTTTGTGTTATATGTTTAAGATCTCCAGAAACATTCTGTTTCGTATTCTGACCCACTTGGATGGATTCAGAACAAACATCATCAGTTAAAAGAAAGAATAATGCAGAGATAAGTCTCAGAATTCCTTCATTTCACATCCCAAAAATCTACCAGGCTGCTAATTTTAGGGAGACATTCCCCATTTCACAGATACACTAAGATCTTTTTCAAGTATATAACAATTCTAGAATGTCAGAAAAGACATCTTGTGGATAACATCTTGGCCTTTTGAACTCAGTAATTCCTGGACCAAGGGCAAAAATCTCAAGGAAGGTAGAGTAAAATATGTAGTATGGAAGAAGTGATAAGCAAAGTTGAATAACTGAAGACTGAAAGATAAGCCTACTTCCTCCTGCATGACGGAAACTTCTGTAGCCTCTTTCTCTGAAAACTATACTATACCACTGGCCAAGCCCAGAAGAGGTTAAAGAACTATCAGTAGTATCCAGATGGCAGGACCAATAACTTCCTTCCTAAAATTTAAAGCACCATGTGAAAATTTATGTTATGGTGAGGATGATTATACTTGTGTTTTGAAGAGACATTTCAGGAAGGACGAATGAGAACAAATGCACCTACACTATGGGAGGTGTTTTTATATATGTTATCTAATTTTATCCTTACACCAGCTCCGTGAGTTAAGTACTATTTCCTCCAGCTGAGAAATGAGAAAACTGAGGCTCCCAGCTCCTGTGATTCTGAGTCTTCACTGTGACAGGCCTAACTGGTGCAGCTAAAGCATGAACCTGGTTATAAAACTTACACCCCTTCTACTTCCATATGCTGGTACTGTGCTCACAACTGGATTTAGACTAAGTTATTTATATGTCTTATAGCAAGTTGCAAGAGAGATATCATTATCATATTCTTATCCTCATTTTACAGAATAGGAAACAATTTCAGAAAGGTGTAGAGTACTGGTTCCCCAAACTCACTGACCGTCAGAATCATATGACACGTTTTAAAAAATACTAACTGAAGGGATTCATGCCCAGATATTTTTGTTTAATCAACCTGAACTGAAGCTCAGAGATTTGTAATTTTCCAAAAGCTCCCCAGGTGGTTCTAATGTGCTACTGAAGTTCAGAAACACTGATTAGTGGACACTTTTGATAGTTGGAGAAGCAGGGATTTGAACCTTCATCTATCTATGCTCTACCACCATGCAAAGCTGGCAAATAGGTGAAATTTACATGTTGTTGTCAATTTATTAGATATTATCTAATGTAATGCTTATGATCATGCCCTGGGATAAATATTTACCTCCTGGGGCTTATTGGACACACATATGATTTATACATGTTGTATTATTTATTGTAGCATGACAACATTACAAGCTAAGCTTAAAATAACACACATTGGAGACTTCTTTCAGGAAGATGGAATGGATATACTTTTCCATATTCCTCCTGTTAAGAAAAAGTAGAATCCCTGGACATTACATATATAACAAACATAAGTAGACTCAGAAAAGTATAGAGAAGTAAACAAGAAATTGTGGTATTAGTGGAAGGATAGGCACATAGATCAATAGGAAAGAATGGAGACTGGCCCAAATATTCCCAACTTACTTTTGACAAGGGTGCAAAAGCAATTCAATGGAGGAAAGATAGCCTCTTCAACAAATGGCCCTAGAGAAATTGGATATCAATGGGCAGAAAATGAACCTCAACCCAAGTTTCACACTATACACAAGATTAATTCAAAATGGATCATGGACTTAAATGGAAAGCATAAAACTCTAAAATTTTGAGAAAAAACTTATGAGATGATCTTCAGGATATAGGGTTAGGCAAATAGTTCTTAGAGCCAACATCAAAAACACAATCCAGAAAATGAAAAATTGGTAAGTTGGGCTTTGTCAAAACTAAAAACTATTGCTCTGCGAAGGCTCCTGTTAAGAGGATCAAAATCCAAGCTACAGACTAGGAGAAAAATATTGACAAAACAGATATCTGACAAATAAATAGTATTTGGAATGTATAAAGAACTATCAACATTGGAAAAAATAAGCACACCAATTTGAAAATCAGCAATGGGAAATTAAAAAATGAAGATCAAAACAAAACAAAAAAAAAATGAAGATAAAGAGCCATTTCATCAAAGTATAAGCACATGACAAGATGTTCAATATTATTAGTCATTAAAGAAATAAAATTAAAATGATGTATCACTACACATGTATTGGAATTTCATATATATACTTACACACATGTATACTATATATTTTAATATACATTGATAAATAAGATATATTTATGTAAATGACACCAAATGCTGGTGGGGGTGTGCAGAAACTGAATCACTCATCCATTGCTGGTGAGAATGTAAAGTAGTACAGCCACACTGGAAAACAATTTGCCAGTGCATTTAAAAAACTAAACATGCCACTATCATACAACCCAGTAATTTTCACTCCTGGGCATTTATTCTAGAGAAATGAAAACTGATGTTCACTAGAATCTATACTAAATATTTACAGTCCTTTTATTTGTAATAACCCAAAACTGGAAACAATTTAGATGTCTTTCAAAATAAATGACTAAACAATTTGTGTTTTTTTTCTTTTAAAATTGAAATAAACTATTGTGATATGAAACAACTGGGATGAATCTCCAGAAAATTATGCTGAATGAAAAAATTCAAACCAAAAAGGTTAAATACTGTATGATTCCATTTATATAACATTCCCAAAATGACAAAAGTTATAAAAATGGAGAACATATCAGTGATTGCCAAGGATTAAGTTGGGGGTAGAGGTGGGAGGGAAATGAGTATGACTACAAAAGGCAACGTGAGGATCCCTAAGGTGATAGAATTTTTTTTTGTTGTATCTTAACTGTGTCAATGTCAATGTCAATATCCTGGTTGATGTATTATACTGTAATTTTGCAAAATGTTTCCATTAGGGAAAACTGGGTAGAGGATTCAGGATATCTCTCTGTAGTACTTCTTACAACTGCATGAGAATTAAGAATCATCTCAAAATAAATATTTTAGTTTAAACATATTTATATTTGTTATCTCACTTTTTTGTGTCGGTTAGAGGTCCAGGCATAGCTTAGCTGGGTTCTCTACAAGGCTGAAATAATTCAGTTGTCAGCCAGGGATGAGTGCTTATCTAAAAGCTTAACTTGGGAAAGTCAAAAAGAGATTTGAGGATGCTACGTTACAGGCTTTGAAGATGAAGGGAGGGGCCATGACCCAAGGAATGTAGGTGGTTTTGAGAAGCTGAAAAGTGATTCTCCCTAAGGGTCTAGAAAGAACACAGTCTTACTGATACCTTGATTTCAGGACTTTGGACCTCTAGAACTGTAAGGTAATAAATTAGTGTCGTTTAAAAAATTAAAATATGGAAACTTGATCTGCTTTCACATTCACGCAGTTACTGGTAGCATTTACTTTTCGTGGATTGCCAGACCGAGGGCTTTACTTTCCTGCTGATTTTTCCACCAGAGGCCACCATCGGTTCCTTGCCACATGGACTTCCCTAACATGGCTCCTTGCTTTATCAAAGCTAGCAAGATAGAGTCTCTTAGCTGGACAGATGTAATAATCGTGCAAAATATAATCATGAAAGTGACAGTCCATCATCTTTTCTGTACTCTATTAGTTGAAAGCAAGTCACAACCTCCTTACACACGATGGAGAGGGATTACAAAGAGCATGAATACCAGGAGACAGGGATGATTGGAACTGTTATAATGGCTCCAACAAATGTGTTTATAGATATTTCTTTCAAAGATTTTTTTATTTAATAAAGTTGATTTAATTGAGTTTTGATTTCATCAAAAATGTGTTCACTACTTTCTTAAATACTTGGCAGTTGTACAATATGATTTAATGTATTATCAGCTAAGTTCTACATTTATATAGATCTTGGACATAAAGGATGCTACAACATTTTTATCATAGGAAATAAGATGTATTCAAGCAGATTGGCAAATACTGCATCTTAGTTACATCAGATGTTTTAGACTATATGGTAATTTTTTTATACCTCTAGAGAACTTGTTATATTGCTATGTTTATAACCTAGTGATCTGAAGAGTAACATTAATATCCCAAAACATAAATTATTATTTGGGAATAGTTTATGCTGTGGAAGAAATTTTTCTACTGCATCTTACCTGTATTACAAATTTGTCTTTTTAGAAAACTTCTTAGTTGCCTTGGAAATTTTAGAAATCCTTTCAAAATAAAACATGGATTCCGCATGACATCTTTTTCAGAGTGAATGCATTTAAGTTCCCTGTGACCTAGTAAATACATTCAAAGTACAATTAATCAATTTGGTAACAATTTTTAGATTTTTATGAAGAATTACATTGTTGACCTGTGTTTCTATATGAAAAACTAAAATATTCTCCTTTTGGAAATTAAGATATAACATTTTCATTCTTCTTGTACTTCTTGTGTGCTCCAAGATTTCTTAAATATTCCTTATGGTATCTCTGAGAATAATCTTCAAGGGTTTCTTAATGTTCAAATAATGTAGATCATCTGGAAATAACAATAATGACAGCAGTCATCATCATCGTACAATAATACTTGCTATCTAGAGAGCTCTAATCTTTATAACAGTATATATGTGAGGTCAGGAATCAACAACTCCCTCTACCTTCTCTCTCTTCAAAGAAAAAGGATTCCCCTTCTTTTAGTATATTTGGAGAGAAAGATATTTGTCTTATATCTCTTTAAAATTGTTCCCTGCTAAATCATACTCATATGGCTCCTCCTTCTCTGTGTGCCTGATGTACTGTTGCAGGTTGAGCTGTTTGTCTTAAGCTGAACATCTTAAGCTTAAGATGATGCTCCTTCTCCATCATCCCCCATGGCACCACTAAAACAAGATTGCTGATGTGAACCACCTTCTATTATAAATTTTAGAATTATAAATATTTAGGACTAAAAATTTTAGGACTTAAAAATTTTGTAATAGAGGGGTTTATAGCACGGTACACAAAAAAGAACAACTTTAAAGTATTGTTATTGTCAGAGTCCTTAAAAGTACCTGCTTTCTCTGTGTTAGAGGATATATCGCTGACCCGTATTATTATCTGACCTCTGCTCTTTGTCATGATTACCGAGCCTTCTCTACTCCCAGGATCTTGTTCATCTACACAAAACCTCCCACTATTGCATCTTCCTGGAGTAAACTTCCAGATGTGTGTGTTTATTATTCAGAATACTGCTATCCTCCTAGATTACATTCAGAATAATTTAGCTTTTATAATTCTAAAAGCACCTATCTAGATGCTTTTCTAGATGAGAGTAGTTTATTGCATAAAAATAAATCTGATGTCTTCCCATGGCATCTAACTCAAACTTCTGGTATGTTTAAAGGGTACTGTTTTTCTATCAGCATCATCATAATATCCACTAGCATTTGCAGAGACACAAAATACCTATAGTTATCATTTATTGAGCTCTTCGAACATGCTAAAGGCCCTTCTATGTGTTCCACATTTCATATTTTGAGTCATTTAATCCTCAAAACAACTCCATTAGTATTCCATTTTACAGCATAGTGGTTATGAGAAGAGGCTATACACTTTAAAAGTATGTATGCCAGCAACCTTTCCAGATGATAACCCTAATTTCTCCAGGCTTCAATATTAACAGACTCACATTTAGGGAATTTTGTCTATTTTTCTGGTGGGTAATAAAGCCAGAATATAAATCTAGGTTTCTCTGGTTTCAGAACCCACAACCATAATCACAAGTCCTCAGGGTACATAAACCTGGATATTTTTTTTTGAAGATTTTATATTATCCATTATGGAATTAAAATAATGTTCTCACTCCTCAGAATGTCTACATCCTAATCCCAGAAATCTATAAATATATTAGGTTATATGACAAAGAGGAATTAAGACTACTATATTGAATTAAGGTTGCTAATCAATTGACCTTAAATAAGGAAATTATCCTTGATTATTTTGTGGGTCCAATATAATTGCAAGTGTCTTTTAAATGTGAATGAGGGAGAGAGAAGAGTCAATGTCAGAGTGATTCCATGTGAGAAATCACACAGGAAAAAGATTTGACCGGCCATTACTGGCTTTGAAGATGGAAGGAGGACATGAACCAAAGAATGTAAGTAGCCTTAAGAAGGTGAAAGGCAAGAAAATGTAATATCTCCTAGAGCCTTCAGAAAGGAAGATAGTGCTACTGACACCTTGATTTAGCCCAGTGAGATCCATTTTTGGACTACTGACCTCCAGAATTATAATAAATTTTTATTGCTCTAAGCCAATACAATTGTGGTAATTTGTTATAACAGGAATAACAAACCAATCCACCTATTTTGGCTTTTTATTCTCTCTTAGTCCAATGTTTCCAATTTGAAAATTACTACGCTTGATTGAAAAGGATAAAGCCCTCTTTGACACATGGCACTGACACTCTGTTTCACATTTTCCCCTCCCTTTGTCACTACCAAGTAGCAAACCTTGCACTTCTCTTTCTTCTTGACCCTAAAACAGTTCAACACCCATTTTATTTGTGGGTTTTTTTCTTAAATCTAATTTTTCTCTGAAATTTGGGACTCTAAATTTTGTATAGACAAAAGGAAATAGAAGGTATGGCAACAAAGTGTTCTTTAGATGGTGTGAAGACTGGAAGAGGTAAAACATAAAAATTGAATGGTAGTTTTTTAAGTAGAAGTTGTCCAGATACAGAAGAGATGGTAGAAGGATGATTGAGGCAGCAGGGATAACAATGTGGCCCAAAACACAAAGTCCTACAAGTGGAAGATCGTTGGAAGGGACAATGTAAATGAGGCAGCAGTGAGAGATGAGATTGGACCATACACTAGATTGTAAAAGGGGTGTGAATGTCCTGCTGGGAAATGCGGATTTTATCATGAAGGCTATGGGGAACCTGTGAAGGATATTTAACCTAAGAGGAACATGATCGTGAGTTTGGAAAGTAAAAGGTGGAGGTAATGAGGTGAATGGATTTATGTAGCAAGCGTAGAGGTAGGGAGATGAGTTTTTGTTGTTGTTGTTTTAATACACTAGAGAATGGATAATAGTAGCTGGAGCATGTATGGTGGCTGTAGGAGTAGAAAGAATTAGAGTGATTTGAAAGCTATTAAGAAAATAGAATCAACAATATGTGTTGACTAATTAAACGTGGGCTGTGAGAAAGCAAAAGAAGTTATGTTGCTGACTTGAACAAGATGCGTGGTGTGTATGCTCACCAATCTGGGGAATACAGCAGATTTGAGACAGAATATCTGGTGCTAGGTTTTGATTGAGTTTCAGTGACTCTGAATCACTCTGTTGAAAATTTGAACAACTATTATGTTCTCTTGGGTTTTTAGTCTATATTCTTGTTGAACATCTCTCAGTGGTTTATAGGGCCTACTTTTTTCAAGCTGATAAATGATCTAAAGTCTTTCTTTGGCTTGTGTTGTGCCAGCTTCTGCCAAGTAATCTGTAATCATGCACAGACCTCTTTCGTTAATTTAAGTCCACTTATATGGTTTGTTAGAAAATCAACAAAATAAACAAACATTGAAATATCACGAAGACCTAGAGGGATAACACATGGAGACACAATTTTTAATAAATAGTGACACAAATGAAAGTTTAGGGCATAACAGAATGATACAGCTGAAGCTAATAGAGGATGACATTACAAACCTGTAAGAGAGCAATATGACATTTAGGACAATTGGCGAAAAGGTTTTGTTGACTGCTTTAATATTGTAGTTATGCTGCCACAAAAAATCTGTGAATGATTTGATAATGTCATATCGATGACAAAAGGACCTGTTAATCTCAATCTACTGATTTACATTGAACTGATGTACATTGAACTAAATGGGGCTATTATTTTCACATGAAAACATTCTTTAAAATTTATAATAGGATTTTTTCTAGTATTAAAGGCTTAATGTTAGTACCTATTGAGGATTACTGACTAATGTCTAGAAAATGTGGTGATGAAATTAAGCAAAATATTAGATGGGATCCCTGTCCTCAGAGAGTTTACATATCTATTAGGAGAAGCAAGATTAACAAGCATAGAAAACCATTGAAACCACAAAGAACTAAAAGAAAATTATCTATGTTGACAAAAGTTATCTTGTATATGAAGAACTCAATAAATGCTAGATGAATTCACCTGTAATATTTTGTTTTATTATGATTCTAGAAAACAAAATATTATTTACTTTATGGAAATGCTACAACTACTTGAAAAAGATAAATCTCCTATATATTACCTGGATGTTTTCTAAAAGGTAGACTGTGCTATTTAGCTAACCAACCAAAGTATCAAAAAGGCACATCTAGTAATTGATGATTGTTTCATTTGTATATAGCCTTCAATTTTTGTGTACTTTAAGAATATCCTGTAATAAACAGAAGGATGTACTTAAGCTAATATTATCTTAATTGGGATTTTGGGATCTTTGAAAATCTGCCTCTATAAACAGCCCCTGGAAAAATGACTTCCTGCAAGGGGAAAAGACAGATATTTTAAAAATCTAGGAGAGCCTGTCTAGCATGTTAGTCTCTGCTCTGCAGAGCAAATCCCTTGAATGCCTTAAAAGAGATTGATTTTTGATGTAAAGGCACATTTAATCATAGCTTTGAATGTTTGAAAAGTGTCTGTGAGGGTTTGCCTCTCACTGGATTGGAAATCTATTAGTGTATAGCCAAGAGGTCACTGAATAGCAGAAATAAGACTTTTCAAGTGTTCTGATGCAAAATTTGATGGGACTTACTGAAGTCCTACATTTCTAAAAGCACAGCACTGAAGCTTCTCCAACAGAAACAAGACTAACAAGATACATTCTCATGAGCACATGCTGCTGTCATGGTGCCCACACGTTGTATTAAAAAGTTAACCAATCTCGCAGACCTTTCAACAAATCTGATGCATGTATAAAACATTACCATCTTTAAAAAGTTTTTAGTGTCATTTGTTATAATATTCATTCTAGATTCTTCCAAAGCTATTACAAAATATAAAGTATGTGCTTTATTGTCTATAATTTAGTTGTATCTCTTTACATTTATAGTATATTGATAAGCAGTTTTTATAATGATGTCCTACAAGCCCACATGGCAGAGTTAATTTCTTTTGTATCTTCTCGCATTTAGTTTGCTACTGCTAATTTCTAAGTGTTCTTCTTTTTAGCTTGTTTCCCTTTCTATCAATTTTCTACTCTGCCACCACAGTGAACTCTAAAATACAAACCAATCATTTGCTTATAGTCTTCCAATCATTACTGTTACCAGTAGGAAGAAATCCAACAACAGAAGCTATGAACTAACCAGGCAAATTCCTTAGACAAGTAGGCAGCATATGTATTAATACACCATTCCACCATCCTGGCCTCCAAACTGGTCCCCCAGCACAGGAGGTGTGGTGCAGCCATCAAATAAAAAGAGCAATCCATGATGACAATTTCTAAGCTACAATTTGTTATACCAAGAGTCCAGTTCAAGCTGATTAGTTTTATAAATTCATCCAATAAGTGTTGCTCAATCTTTGCTTTCAGATCTCAATTTACTACAGTATACTTATTTATCATTTTTATTCAAATTTAAAAAGTGAAGTGACCCATTCAATGATCCTATTAAGAAGGTTGGGCTTTAGGGCTGAATAAGTGTATGAACCAAAAGATTAACACTATTAAAAGGGCACTTTAGAAAATATCATGGAAGCAGAGAGAACTGTAGGAGGCTGTTCCACTTATCTAGAAGGGAAATATATATATACATTTACATATATGTGTGTGTGTGTGTGTTTGTGTGTGTGATCTGAGCTGGGTGGTGGCTCTGGGAATGAAGAGAACTGAAGTATTCAAGAGCTACCTAGGAGGAAGAATTTCATTGAAATTGAGCTCCTGACAGTAGTTGAATATATGAGTCTGGCACTCAGGAAGGAGATCTAAGCAGAAGATCAACATTTGACAGTCATAGCATATATGATTGATAATAAATAGAGCCATTAGTCTGGATGGCTACCTGTCCCCAAGGAGAGTGTGTAAAATACAGACCCTACCACAGAATCCTAGGGAATGACAACATTTAAGGATTTCAGGCAGGGATTCTCAAAGCAGAGAGAGGAATAGAGGTGGCAAGATGGGTTGTGGGTTACCAGGGATAAAAGAATGCCTAGGAAATAAGGTGAGAATGTATAGTTTAAAAGAAAAAGCACATTATTCCTTTGCTTTGGTTCTTTTCACCTATATTTCATTTATTTTCAAAATTTCAAATAAACATTAATTTTAAAAATAATAAGGAATGAAATTTTTAGGCCATCCAAAGGAAGTAGGTAGGTTTTTAAGGGTCAAACAACAGAACAACTTTGAACAGAGAAATTTGGAATGGAGGGTGCAGGATTGAAATGGTCAAAGGGAGGTAAATATTTTTAGGCAGAGTTTGGCTGTATAAAGAGGGCAGTGGTAATAAGGTAGCTGATAAGGGAACATAAGGTTGAATTGGGAAGGATTGTTTGTAAAATGGTAAACGCTTGATAATGTATAAGTTTCAAGGAGAAGGATCCAGTAGAGGGAAATAAGATATACCCTATAAAGCAAGTCACTGGGAAAGAAAAAAAGGGACTCAGAGCTCATATGACATTGTCCTTAGACAAAAATTGTAACACCTCTTCCATTGTAATTAGAGGCAAGAAACAACAATTAAGTTATATGGAGGTTTTAGGCTGGGTGACAGGAAGTTTAGAATTAAATTTTGTTCTTCCTTTTACTTAGAGCTTCTGCCTTTTTATAGAGAAATTTAAATAATTTTCATTGTTTTCAAACCTGTTAAGTTTTCTTAATCTTATGTATGCATGCGTATCTGTACACATGTAAATGTATATCTTTATACACATATGAACATATATGTATCTGTATAAATATGTGTATCTGTAAATGTCTGCATGGATATATGTACGATACTGTGAGGGTGTATGTGTATATATTTTTGTTTGCATGTGGGAACGTATATACACTCCAGACAGCATCGTCTACAGGTTAGTGGTCAAGACTTTCAGACTGTATGTGTCTAATCCTTGCCTCACCATTTATTAGTTGTGTGGCCCTGGGCAAATTACCTCACTTCTTCAAATTTCACTTTTCCATCTATAACAATGAAATAATAATATAATGTAGTTCATATGGTAATTTTGAGCATTAAATGAGATGAGTCACACACATTTATGGGAGACAGGGCACATAATAAAATATTCTGTACAGTGTGGATGTTATTATGTTTCATCTTTGCCCTTTCTTCATTTTATATTTTATTTTTCCTTCCTTTTATATATTTTTATTTGCTTTATGGTGACTGATTTGTTTTTATATTCTGCAAATATTTTGAAATTAGTGTTCTGTTTCTGATTCAAATTTTTAAAAAATCTTTATCTGTCTATCTTATTTTCCCTTTTGATTGAATGAAGACTTTGTAGTGCTTTAGAATATAAAAAATTTAAAGTCTCTATTTTGTTCTACACTAACCCCTGCCTTGTTTCAGGTGATACATGTATCTTCTAAAAGTGTTAAAAATATCTTTCAGTAAAATTATGTACACCTAATATTTTGCAAACACATTTGTCATATGCTTAATTACTTCTGTCTATAATTTGTATCTTTTCAAAGTTCATCGCTAGCCTTTCCTTCCACAGTGTGCCATCCTTGATCTTGTTTATTTGTTTCATCTGTCAGTCACCTGTGAATACTTTTAGAAATACTTTTTCAAAATAATGGTCTATTTTGTGACACTTTGTCCTGCTATTGCCTCCCCATATGAATGACAGCTTGCCTAAATGTGTAGATCATGGGTCATGATCTTCCCCTTAAACCTCTGTGGATACTGTTCCCTTGTGTTTTGGCATTTGGTATTTGAAAGGAGTTTTGGGCCACCTTGCACCTTCAAAGAATGTTTGAAGCATTCTTTATCCTTAAAATTCACTAATGTCACCAACCTATTTTTTGTTGTGTAGATTTTGTTATTAATTTTCTTGGAACATGAGTCTCTGAATCTCAAACCATACATTTTTTTTAAACTGGTTAATTTTCTAGAATTCTTCATCTGGTTATTATTTACAATCCATTTGTTCTGCTTTCTTTATAGATATCTCTCTTATATAAGCTATATTTTCATTTTGCTTGTCATTTTCCCCATTTTCTCTGTTAGGACATTCTCTGCCCTTTTCCTTTGGATTCTTCAATTTCTTTTCAGTTTTTTCCTGTAAATCACTAATTAAATTTCTGCAATGTCAAGTCTGCTAATTATTGATTCAGAGTAAAGTGTGTGATTTTTAATTCAGTAAGTGTTCTGTTTATCAACAGTTTTTCCTCATCTTTTTCAACTGTTCCTATTTCATAGTAGCAACGTTTCACTGCTTTGTTCTTCTTTTATTACTTAAGGAAAACGGGGAATCTGAGTCAGGCACAGTTTTTCTTTTTTTGTACTGCAACCCTTTCTTATATGTTTTTTATTGTTCTTTTGGTTAGTTATCTTTTCAAAAAAATCAATGTATATTTTATACAGTTTTACAATTATAGATTGTCTGAGTTTTGTCAAAAATTACTGGAAGTCTCTACCCAGACTTTCAGGACTTCATCAGGTTACCAGTGCTTCAGTCTGCCTCCTGACAATCTTAATAGAGTGTCTCACTTTTCCATAAAATTAGCATGTCCAAACTAGACTAACAATCATCTTCCCCTTCTGAACTCCCACAGCAACTGTACTATCATTCTGCCAATCACCCAGCTTCAATCAGAGTGTCTTTTACGCTTCCTCTTTCTAATCCTTTCAAAAAGACTTAGAGTCCCCACCTCCACAACAATTCGTGTGATGATTCCTTTACATTTGTGCTATTCTTTCTCATATTACACATTTATTACTTTAATAACTATTCTCATGGCATTGTCCTGTTTCAAAGCAATCTGTGTAATCTTATCAGATTGTTCTTTGTGAAGCTAAGTTCCAATAGTGCATTTGTTCAGAAGCTTTGAATAAGTCTCTTTTGTTTATTGAATTAAGTATACACTCCACATGGCATTAATGACTTGTCACAATATCAACCAATATCGAGCCAATCTACATTTAAAGCCTTATCTTCCACTATCCAAAGCATACTAGAGTCTAGATTGGCCCAATAGTCTGCAGGCATGCCTGTGGCTGCCAATATATATCTCCCTCGAAGGCATTCCCTTCACAGTTCAATTTAATACTACAAACGTGTATCGAGCTTCTATTATAAGCCAAGAATATTTGCTTATTAGAAATTAAAATATAGATATAATGTATCACCTTAACTTACAGGTGACTGATATATACAGCTCTTGATACAATGTAATAATACACTGGCCCAAGTCAATAAAGTGCTATGAGAGCACAGAGTGGAAAGTGATGAAATACATCCTAGGAATTTAGGGTAGGCTCCACAGAGAAGATGACTTCAGAGCAGATATGTCAAAGATGAATCTGAGTTTCTTATCCAGGAAAGAGAAAAATGATATTCCATAAAGTGGGGACAACTTGGGGAAAGTTTAAAAAGCATAACAATTTATGGTATATTTAGGAAAATATAAATACTCTGGCATATTTTTATCTCATGTACACATACCAAAGTCTGGGCCTGGAAAACAGCATGTGCTTAATAGGTATTTCTTGGATAAATGAATAAAATACCATCGAACTTAGAAATATTAAAGGTGCATGATGGAAAACAAAGTTGGAAAACAAGAATGAAGCTGTATTGTAATCCATGTGTGGATGCCAGGTGAAGAGTTTAACTTTTATGGAAAATTGAGAAGCAGAGAAAATGTTTCCCGATGGAATTGGCTGTTAAAATAAAAGTTTTGGACAGAATTTTGAGAAAATAGGTAACACACCAGATAAGATGCTGAAGTAGCAGTGAGATAGGCCATCTTATGGGACTTAACAAATAGAAATTGTCAATGGACCAGGTTTGCAACTCTTAAGCTGGTCAAAAGGTTATCATGAATGTATACGGCTCATTAAGTGCAGCTTGAGAGAGGACTAAGAAGAGAACTGTTGAAAGAATCTCAGCCCTACTTATAATAGGGATAGTTGGGGATGCTTTTCCTTCACCTGAATTCAAAAAGGAGGATTTAAGATCACTCAAATATTTTAATAGGCACTTTCTGCAATTGTGAGGAGGGTAGAGAGCATAGGCAGATAGTTGACTCCTACTCTAAAAATTCTAAAAGCACAGAAATGGCTATACAGCTATTCTAATAGCTAGCGCAAAGGAGAAGCTGTTTTTATTGTGGCAAAGAATGCTTGAATGCTTGAGTGTTTTCTGTGGGCCACAT